>UFQX01000065.1:968804-999640 GCA_900497675.1 Arapaima gigas | reverse complement strand
ACAGCCCAGGACTCACATCCCCCCGAACAGAGACATTTCAGAACTCACATCCCCCCCAAAAGTGACATTCCAAGACTCACACCCCCTCTAACAGAGACATCCCAGGACTCACACCCCCCCCAACAGGGACATCCCAGAACTCACATCCGCCCAGTTTCTACCTGTGAACCATTAAAGTAACAAACACATTTTCTAGATAAAAAAACCCACTAGTTTGAAGTGTCACTGGTGAGGCTGTGACCCTGAAGGAAGGTGTGAGAACGCGGGAAAACGGGGAAACGTCAAGGATCTCAGCCAAAGATTAGCACTCGTCTGACTGTGTAACCGATCCTTCGCCCGGCAGCGCTCGGCCCGGGCAAAACTTGCTGGCATTTCTAAAGAGCCGCTGAAGCTGCGAAGAGCATTTCCACTCGGGAGCTGACAAAAACCAAAGAGAGGGGACACATTACCACAGTTCCAGGGATGCTTCACTGGCTACCGATACAGAGCAATGTTCCCTTTAAATCACTGCGTTTGGCGTACAGCACTTTAAATGGCTTATTTAAGTAAGCCTCTTACCCCTTATGAACTCCCATGATTGCCTGGTTCGGAAGGGGCAGGTTATCGCTTCCTTTCTAGCACTGGGAGAAGAAGAGCTGGTGCCAAAGCCTGTCCTCGTAGATATCCTGCTACGGAAGTCCCCTTCAGGCCCCGAATCAGACCTTTACTTTAATCGGGCCTGAAAGCGACTTGGATTAAATGAAAATAACTGACCATTACTGGAACATTTGAGTGAAACGTCCACTTTCATCCCTCTAAAAATGCAGAAATTTGGCGCAGTATCACATTCTCATAGTCTTGTTTTATTCCCTCCAGACCAGCGATGATCAGTTTTGCGTCCGACGTGGCGGCGTGAGCTCCCTCTGTCCCTCAGAGTCGTTGAATCCTCCCCCGAATTCAAAATGGGCCTCAGAACACACACCGCTTTTGGACCGTCTTCTCGCCTCATCTTCCGTCTGCACCACAAGCTCCAAAAACTGCTGCGTGAAGCTCCAGTTCATTAGGAGACACTGGCCCAAGTGAAGGTGCTGTGGTGGCTCCGCAGAACCCATGGTGGTCGGGTGTGGGTTCAAATCCCGCTCAGCCTCTGCAGAGTTTGCACATTCTCCCTTTGTGTGAATGGGTTTTAGCAGGGTGCTCTGGTTTCCTCCCACAGTCCGAAAACACGTCTCGGGTGAATTGCTCATGCCGTGTTACTCTTTGTGTGTGGCCACCGTGCAGTGGACTGCTGTCCCGTCCAGGGTGTAGTTTCATAGCCCAGTGGTTCCAGGATAGGCTCCAGACCACCTTGATAATAGATGGATGTTTAGTTGCTGCTTTGGGGAAAAAAGTCTGTCTGCCAAATGCCTGAATAAGTGTTACATTATTAATGTTGTATATAAATGTAATGTATTGCAACTTATTTAAGGGTTTCATAGAAGGCTCCGTGCGGCAATTTTGGGCAAAACCTACTCTTTTAACTTGCATTCAACCTGCCTACAACACACTTAACCATTATTACTGCCAAGGACGGTTTGGAGGCACGAAAACCGTTGCCGGTTTGCAGCTGCCACAAAAAGCTGCGTATAACCAAACACTCGAACGCCTCGGTACAGTTAAAGGCAATTGAGCTGCTTTTAATTGGTGGCATCGCCTTCCATTTTCTCCGCAGCCCTTTCCCGCTGTCCACGGGTTGTGGACAGATCGCCATGGCAACAGGGCCACCGCGCTTGTGATGCTCTTCTCGCCGCTTCCGAGCTCAGCAGCCCCGCAGCACCGGGGCCCTCTTAGACGCACACTTCAAACACTCCGCCCGACAGCCCGACAATGCCCCAAACTACCGGGCTGCACCCAGAAAGATTTCCGCGGGAGCAGCCCGGGAAGCTCGTGTTCTCCGAGTTTAAATACGAGGCACGTTGATGGTTTTAAAACCCGAAAACAGAGCTTGTTGAAGCGGCAGGTGGAGGTTTGATGTGGAGTATGAGGTAAAGCAGGCTGACGGTGCTATATATGACATGTACCCATTATCGCTGACCACTTTACCCTGGTCAGGGTCATTGGGGTCTGGAGCCTATGAAATTATGTCCACATGGGACACCAGTCCATTGCACACATGCTATGGGGGATTTAGAGTGACCAGTTACCCTAAGAAACATATCTGTGGACTGTGGGAGGAAACTGGACAGACACAGACGCGCACACACACACGCTCATACACACACAGAGACAGAATAGGCAAACTTCATACAGACTGGACAGGATTTGAACCCAAAACAACTCAGGCACCCCCTAACCGACCATTAACCTAACAATATCCAATAGACCGCTTAATAATTCCTCTTGGGCAAAAACAAAAACGGTGGGGGGGGGGGACATGGACGCAGTTCCACATTATAGCGCGTGGTAATAGAGCAACGCAAAGGGATCATTTAAAGCAAACTTCCCATGGTGTGGGGTTCGAGTCCCGCTCAGAGTGTGTTTTGCCTGTTTGCACAGCTCAGACACGTACAGAAGAAGGTAACCGGAAACCATTCCGGCGGTCGACTCCGTGAAACTTCTTCTTCTTCTTGAACGTAGCCTGTTTGCTGGTGCGCGTCGCCGGCCGCGAGCTGCTGGTTCGTGACCTCCTCGTGACTACAGGACGTGGGTGATGGTGATCCCTCACACTCCTCCTCTCCTTTGCGGGTGGTGTTTGTTTGGAGGCCTGAGCTTTGACGCAGGACAAAATTCCACGCAGTGCCGTGTCCAAAGAAATAACACTTTTGCGGACCAGTACGTGTACATAAATAACAACGTTACACCTTCAGGTGACTCAGTGTCGTTTTTTTGTTTTAGCTGCTAATACTTTGCATAACTGGGTACAGACCTGGTCCCACAGCAAGACTCAGCTGTATGTAGCTTAATACTATAATCCACGTCAGAGAAAAGTAAATAAATATAAATTTAAGTCAGCGGGGAGCAAGACCACACCCTGGCCGCAGCGCAGAGGCCCACAGGGACCAAACTAGTCGCGAAAAGTAAATAAACGGCAGAAACCGTTCAAATTCAGGCTTCCCTCCTCAGCCGTGGCCCCTTGTGATGCATTAGCCAGCCTCAGGTGGAGGACAATTTGTCGAACCAAATAACACTTTTCCCCCCTTGAGCGTCGGCAACGTGAAAGAAGCTTAAAGCCAGTAATGAAATGCGTTTAGGAGGAAACAGGCGACGCGAGATGCAGACAAATTGCTTAAGTGATGCAATTAAAACCTCCTTTGTTGCTCTAACCCTCTTTTTTCCATCCCGGCTGAAGGCGAGCTCATTTAAACCGGGAGGTTTTCAGCACGTTTACAGTTAAAACCTGCAGCTGTACGAAAACAGGGTGTGAGTGGTGCTTCGGGTAAATAAAGGCAAACGTGGGCATTAAGCGAACGTCGGCGCCGGAGGAGGACGGACGTTCCGGGGCGACGCGCCGGAGAAGAGCCGTCGTGGACCCGGCGTGAGGGAAGGACGCCTCCAGGCGGCGCCTCGCTGCCATCACAGCGGCGCCACGTGACGCGCGTCGCGGGGAGGTTTGGAAGAGACAGCTGTGACAATTCGCTCAGCACGTCACAGCATCTTCGCTGGGGGTACAGCTAATCAAACAGACAGCAGCTGCTCAGCACAAAATCACATCTCTAGTTAATCTGGATTGGAATAATTGTTAGGATCTTCACACAAATTTCACGCGACAAAGGGGGCGGGGCGGCGGTGCTCAGCCCACAGTCGCCGAAAGTGGCTCGATTCACAGGGCGGGTCGGGAAAAAGGCCTTGTTTTCCACGAAGTGGGTGAAGGGCAAAGGTCGTTGCGTCGGTAACCAGTTCTGCGCCGGTTCGGTCGATCCTGAAAATACGGGGCGCGAGGGAGAGTCACTCACGCGCTCTACGCGGGTCGTAGTTACCGATTGACAGGAAACGCGCTGTCGGACTGTGGGAGGAACCCCGTGTGAATGTGGGGAGACCACCCAATCGCCACGGAGCGAGATTGAAACCCACAGCCCAGGAGATGGTATCTGCAGTGCCGTCGTGCCACCCATTGTGTGTGTGTGTGTGTGTGTGTCTGTCACAATTTAAAGTGATGTGTGAGTAATGTGTGCGATGAGGTATCTATGTTTACTTTAGCGGATGTTTTTTCTCCACGGCAACTAGAGGTGTTACTTGTAGTGATTTATCCATTTATTATACGGGCGGGTCGTTTTTCCTGCATCGGTTCAGGGTCAGGACCTCGCTCAGGGATTCTACAGCAGGAGGTGGGAGCTGAACCTGTAGCTGCCGGGCACAGAGTTAGCAGCTGTAACCAGCACGCCCCCCGCTGGCCCAACTAAGAACAGAAAGCCTTCCTTTTGCCGACGTTGTTTTTTCTCGGCAAAAACTTTAACTGGCAACAACGGAGCTGTGAAATTGGATCACGCAGCATCATCTAAACATTCACAGCTGCTTCTGTTTGTTGAGCGAAGATAAAAGGAAGCTGCCTTTTTATTTGGGCTGCGGACAGCCAAACCGAGCTGTTTTCACACATACTCACACAACAAATCTCCCTTTTCCTGCTAATAAATACACATTATTGTGCCCCACGATATACAGCGAATGACACGGTCCTTGTTTTCTAGCACGTGTTTGACAGGCTGCTCAGACTTTTTCTGATTTCCAGATATTTCTACTGATGTTTTTGCTGGATTCTGGAGACAGAATACAAATTAAAGGCTTTTCGTCAACAAATGTGAGGACAAAAGCATCACGTTGAGGCAACAATATGACACCGGTGGAAAATGAAATGGACCAACCTAAAATGTTTATTACGGGTTCTAGACACAAGTGAGAATAGTCTCGAGCAGTTAGAGATCCAGGCTCACCGAAGCATTAAATATCCCTTTTGCCAAAAAAGAACACATCTGCACATTTCAGTTGTCATGCGGCAGACAATAGAAAGACGTTAAAGTAACACGTGACATCGATCCACACTGATTTTCCTTCCCTGGTGCTCCTATCGTCCCATCGGAGGCCACGGATCTGTTCGGAGATACACACTTTACCATGAGACATCCCCATACCACCTTCCTCAATAGTGAAAGGATGAAGATGGGAATTCAGCTGAAAGCAACATCCGTAGACAATCTTTTTCATCTCTCTTAATACTCTGTTTAAAAAAAAAATACAAAAGTTCACAAACAAAGTCATTCCTTTTTTTTTGAACGACAGAAAAGCAAAACGGGGCTCATTTCACAACATAAACATTTCAGTGAAGGTATTAAAGCGTCTTTGTAACCTTTGGACAAGTCAGAGCGCCTCTCCGACACCCCACAGGTGTGAAATGACAGCATGTATCCCAATGGATGTGAGGTTTATGTGGTTGTCTGGAGTAACACTTTATTCTTTCCGTTAAAAAATGTCACGTCCAGAAGAGACGTTCTTTGTCACTATGAGGTGACATTTACAGTAAAGCCAGTCTGAAGCAGGATCACAGCTAAAGAGGTACAAAGGCACAGTGGAGATACAGACACTTTGCATGTAGGACACTGAGACAATGGAAACTCGGTCTCTCACCACCATCTCAAGATCCTTTCACAGAAGCCAGAGGCTTCCAGCAGGCAAACAAAATTAAACCCTAATATGCAAAACTTCCCTTTCTTTCCAATCACACACCTTTCTATATTACAGAATACATTTAAATGGTCTTTAATAGTGCAAAAAGCTTTGTCAGCATTACGCATAATCGGGGGGGGTCCCCACAAACACTGGGGGGTTTCCCGGTGATTTAGAAACAAACTAAAAACGTGGTAATCACAGTTAAAGCAGCGGCAAAGGAACAGACATTTTCTCCAGCTAAGCCCAGCTGAGAGTAAAGTTCTGACTGAGGTTCAGACCAAGATCCGTCACAGTTAAAACCTGTGAAAAGAGAGACGGAAGCAGTTAAACGCAATAATGTCCGACACGCGCTGACAACACACCGAGTCTACAATCATACATATTTACTCTTCATTTATACAACTGAAGCCACTTGCTGTGATTTGTCCATCCGTACAGCAGGGTCATTTTTGCTGCATCAATTCAGGCCAAGTACCTCGCTCAAGGGTACCACAGCAGGAGTGAATGGGGCCCACAGCTCTAACCACTGCGCCACCTGCTGTCTAGAATTATTGTTGTACAGCTGCTGCTTTCATCAAAAACAACAGACATATTTGGCCAGCTAGAGAGCAGGATGTTTTACTGGGGACAACCTGGGTCAAAGCACCTGCTCATGGACAAAACAGCAGGAACTTAAAAGGGAGGCTTTCCGATTTGCTGCCTGGGGCCTTAGCTGTGAGCCCCGGCGTAAAAACACTTACCTGATTTTCTTTGTACGTAAAAGGAATATCCTGGGAGTTCACCGTCACGTTTGACGGCTCCTCTTTCACCCCGTAGAAGGACACGGTCTCCACGGTGATGAACGTGGCCTCCACGTTGTTCCGCAGCACCTCTGAGGTCATCGCGTTCTGCCAAAGATGAGGCGACGCGTTACACAGACGGCCGTGAGCCAAATACCGCGTTCGAAAACGACTGCGATCGGCCACGAAAACGTCCAGGAGTAAAATTCTCGGCCTCATTCCTTCTGTTAAAAATAAGAAAAAAGGGTCCAAAACACGTGAGCATAAAAAGTTGTGGCATCAACAGCGCCAGCTTCAAAACTAGTTATATAATTATTTCCCCCCCTGTTTTTGGATACAGATATTTCATTTATTCAAATCTTTAATCAATGTTAAAAATATATTTCCATTGCTGCAGGGAAGTCTCGAGGCCCAAAGAGAGAGTTCCTGAAAAAATTATGCATTTACTAACCACATGCGAGGCAGTAACACGCTTGGCATTCTTTCCAGAACGTTCTAAAATACGAGGAAAATACAGATTCCTGTTTATGACACTGCAGACAAATGTGTCTAAAAATTCTGAATGCAAGCATTGTATTACTGGGGCGATCGTGTTATCGGTTTTTCCAAACCGATTTCACACTGTATCTCTGGGTGCTGTTTTACACCGTGTAGCTATGACGACACTATGCAAATGACCACGTAGTTATAAAAGGGTTTGCACAACTGTTCTTCACCAGCACATGCAGCATGTGGATACCATGCATTGTGTATAAAAATCCCCTTAAAAATCACTGTTAAACCTGTTAGAACCATAAAGCGCTGACATTCATTTTGTTCTGTTCGACCGTGAATCTGGGTACCGGCAGGTTTATGGAGCCAAGCTGTGCCAGTAACTGCCCCGTGTCCATCAACCACACTTCCGGGGGGGTCTTTTGACTGGCACTGTTTTAGCCGAACAGTTAGCAATATTGTTATTCCAATACAGATTTGTTTAAATAACATTATGCATTAAAAATAAGCACTAGAGTTTCGAAATGAATTAAAAATCCCGACATTTTTGTGGCACGCAGGCCCTCCTGAACTGCTGGCCAAAAGGGACTGATGAAGGAATGAAGGACAGAATCCGCTGAATCTTGGAGCGTCGTTCATGCGGCTGCTGCCAAGAACTGCCGTTCTGTGTTTGCTTCTGCGTGTCTTGTGCTCTGTGCTGTACGTCTACACCTATGAAGCTCAGTCTCTGTTTCTTCTTCGTGGGCGGCCGTTTGACACACAGGTACTTGTGCGGACTCAACAGGATTAAATGTCGTCGTCGTCGTCTTAACGCCGAATGCCGACGGGAGCCGGCAGCTGTAACGCGTGCGTAAATATAAAAAAAACAACTAGTAAAATCTGTCCAATGAGAAAATGTAAAAATTAGTAAGGGGAATACAGTTAGCTGCTATACATTTTGTTATTACTTCCCACTTTTCTACTTGACCATACCCGGCATGTGCGTCATTCTCTGCGACGTACGCCTGTCTGGCTGTTCTAACAATACTTACATACTAAACGCAACCGATTTAAGGCTAACAGAGTTTAGTGATATAAAGTGTGTTATTACTATTTACCTTTCCAGTTTGACCTTGGCAACACTGCGCAACTCTTAATAAAACACTCCATGCAAGCAACACACCAGCACGACTTCCAGCACCTGTGCAGAGGCAAACATGAGGAGGTCGTCCGGTTTCCGTCAAGGAAGAAGTACTTATGCCCACGATCGCTGAAAGAAAAACACCAGCGAACAAGGCCTGAAAACGGCCTGGTCGTAAAAGCTGGCCATCACTGACCGCTCACGGCTTTAACCAGGCGACCAGGGAGTAGCTTAATCCCGAACATCAGGAACATATCGGCAACTGAAAATGAGCTTCTTCATCGTATTAGAAGCATAAACCGTTGCACTCTGTCTTCAGAGTTTTACGCACGTGCTAGACTGGGTGTCCAGGCTACTCTATTCCACGGACACTAAAGAACAGTTTAGTGCAGTAGTTTATTTGAGTTACATCTTCATTTGACTCTCAGGCAGAGACAGATAAGAATAGGAGAAGATTTACTGTTTTCCATCTTGTGCAGCAACTGAGAACTGACTTCAGGGAACGCAGAGCTGAATAGTTGTTTCAGATTTCAGTATAAACTGGGGTTTACTTTAACACCAGTGCAAAACAGAAAAATTTCCCGTTGGCATCCAGCTCTATGGTTCACTACCACCACACCGTCCATAATGACCCCTTCAGTGTCTTGTTCTTATACTTGACATGTTTATAGCAAAATACCCATTTTAGATGCCTCACTTAAACCACAGCTGAGTAGTCTCCTCTGTCTCTTTCTCCCACCATCATTCTTCATGGGATTTAAAACTCACGTTTAAAGGAGGAAGCAAAAAATAGTCACATATAGTTTACTGAGCGTCAAATCCTGAGGCTGTTATTTCAGCGACTGCGTGACGCTCGCCGCTGCCTTGCCGTGATCGAGAAGCAACCGTCTCGAACAAAACAAAAACCAGCTTGGACGCTAACACAAGTGACCATTAAAAATAACCAGAAGATCTTAACTTAAGGTCATGCTGGGCAAGAGACAATCTGCTCGATCCTCAGCTTATGAACACTTGTCTTACTTTTAACAGTCACAATCAATCCAGGCCCAAAAACAGACGTCCTTCAGTTTAACAACCTTGTAAAGGTAAATCATACTTTATAAGAATTACTTTATCGACTTTCGACTCACGTTTAAACTATTTCCCTAACAAGAGAAAGTAAAAACGTCCTCTCTCATATTCTCATTAAATTCCTAACACCTCTTCAAATGATCAACTCGAAACACTGTGGAATCGTCACAGAGAAGAGCCCTGGACACTGACCCCCTGCAGGCCACCCTGGCTAAACAGAAGAGCACACTGAGCAACAGACTGGCCCACCTGTGTTGTTCCGTGGAACAACACCTGAGGTGACTGAGGACAACAGCCTGAGTCCTAACGCTGTCGGGTTCAGAACCTCTTACTCTCCCAGAGGTACTGAACTGTCTGTATTATTGCTTGTTTGCACACATTTAATACGTGTCTAACAGTGACCTCTTCTCATTCCAGTGTTATTCTACTGCCTTCTGTCACTGCTTTGTGGTGTGTTTGCTGCTGTGGCCCCATACAGTTTCCTTTGTGATTAATACAAGTTTTGAACCAATCTGAAAACTTAGTGGAGAAAAAAAAAATTCACAGACAAAATACTTTTGTGAAAGACCCATCTCGGCCTTGTACTGTTACACCTTACGACTATGGCAAAGCCCTGGGGGACCATACCTTTGCCACGTGGAACACAATGAAGGCATACTGGTCTGTTTCGTAGGTGTCCAGGGTCTCCCCGTCGTCCCAGAAGAGGTCCCCTTTGGCCGTGCCCTCCTCCGTCAGGCTGCAGATGAGGTGAAGCGGCTGCCCGCTGCTGACCCACAAGGTGGTGTTGGGCCTCTGGCAAACGGAGATGTAATGAAGCACTGCTCTGTCTCAGTCATCGATGCACATTCACACACGGTTCCCCCTCATTCCTTATGAGCGGTTCTGTGCCCACCTGTGTGGGGATGACTGCTCCCTCACGGAGGTGGACGTTGATCTTGTCCAGTGGGGCTCGGAGCTTCACTGTCTCTCCCTGGCTCTTCAAAGAGTTCCCCTGCAGGACCAGCGACGTAAGTGTAGAGAGAGCAGGTCCATATTAGCTTGGTACTCTTATACTGCATTACATCCATTCAAGTATTCAGATCAAACAGCTTTAGATCCAAAATGTTTGGCAAGCCTGCTTCTACAGTTCCAATTTAGTAAGTTTAATGCTTTTAAATATACGACCGTCTGCATCAGCCATTTTGCCAAGCATTAAAAAGCACAAGGTTTATAGTCTAGCCTGACTACAGAGGACCTGAGGCTGCGTGCAATTTCGCTTAGTGGACAAAAGGGGGCGATAATTTCTAACATTAATTTCATTCCGGGGGCATATTTACATTTAATCCTATAACAGACATTTTACTCTACATTGATGTACAGTGATTACCATGTAGTATATAGCTGACANGGGGGCATATTTACATTTAATCCTATAACAGACATTTTACTCTACATTGATGTACAGTGATTACCATGTAGTATATAGCTGACACCTTTACCCAAGTGCCACACACACACACACACACACACACACACACACACACACACACACACAAAGTTCTTTAACAGGCACTGTAGGAAAAGCCCCCCCAAGCAAAACACAGATAAAGCGCTGCTTACCGTAAAAAAGTCATACCACAGGCCTTTAGGGAAGTAACCAACTGCAAAGCTGACACCTGGGTCTAAGACGGGGGTCACCAGTAAGCTCCTCCCCCAAAGAAACTGTCGGTCTACGGAGTATGTTTTCTCATCACTTGGGAATCTGCAGATAAAGTGCTTATATAAAAAGGTCTTATGATGTAACGTAAACTGCAAGCATCACCACTGTGGTAAATACAGGTACAACAGGCAGGGTTTGTTTCAAGGCTATTCAAATATTGCAGTATCTACTGCATTGCTTTAAAAGATTTATGGGCTAAAGTACAGAAACTTTTTTACTGCAGTCCAAGGCAACTTCCTCATTGCACCTATAAAATGTTTTATGCCTTTTAACATATACATTGTCGTCTCGAAAAACAAATGGCGATAAAATACAATTTTCAGAGCAGCTTTGATTTTTTGAAATGTTTTCCGCTAGTGGCATGAAAATAACATCCCTTGTTTGCCTGATGATATGTAGGGTATTTTAATGTGGGGAAAGAAAAAAAAACAAAATATTACACAAGTTTACTAACGTTGAGCATTCACAACCACTCACTAACCCCAAACGTTCAGACCTGTGATCACATGGACCAACAGCTGAAACCATCAACTTCAAAGCCAATGTCAGCAACAATACTGTAAATCACTCTTACCCTCGCTTCAGTACACAAGTGGGGAAAAAAAGGGGCAAAAACATGTGCAAACAGTTCTAAAATTGCGCACTAAAACAAAATCTCACAGAAGGCTCAGAGGCAATAAGAAAAGAGTTTGGCGAGCAGGAAAGTTACTCTATTTGGAGCTGGAAAAACACAGCACAGCAGGAAAATTGTGAGAAGCACCTGGTCTGTATTCATGTCTCACTGCTCAATCTCAGCTTCATGTTTTTCCATGAAAGTGTATAAAAAGCTCTGTTAAAAGATAATAGTTTTACTCATGGAGCCGCTGTAAGCGCCCTGCAGCGAAGTATGGAGACTCACTCAAAGAACAGGGGCCGGGCTACGGTGTGGCCCTCCAGGTGGGCATGATGGAAGAGCGTGTAGAGGAGGGGGAAGAGAGAGTAGCGCAGCAGCAGTGCCTCCTGCATGGCCGTACGGCCTGATGGGCTGAAGGCGCTCGGGTCCTGGGCCTACGGGAGAGGGAATGTAAGTGTTACTCCCTACGCATCGCAGCAGAGAGTAAACAACGTGGTTTGGGATGTCAAGGCACCTTCTCATTGATGGAGTTGTGGTTGCGGGTGAAAGGGTAGAAGGCTCCCAGCTGGGTCCAGCGCACGCACATCTCTTCTGTGGTAGTGCCGCCAAAGCCACAGATGTCGGCTCCCACGAGAGGGACGCCCAAGATGTTGAAAGTCAGCATGCCTGCAAAGGGGAAAAGATCACGATGACCAATCTGTCCGAACGCATTATGGACTGAATGCCTTGTTACTCCCCAGCATCTTATTATTTACTTTGACTTGTGATTCTAAATTCAAACAGCTGGACACTTTGCCAGCTGCCATTAAACATGTCACTCAAAGTGTCTAAGGCTGTGTTTTTAACCACTATTCTACCTGCCATTACCAGGTCTTAAGGTGTCTGCTCACCACATATGGAGGTGTACAAATCCTTCCACTGGCTCCGGTTGTCTCCTAGCCAGTGCCCAGAGTAAAGTCCCTGACTTGGGAAGGTTGAGCGTGATATGACAAATGGACGCTTTCCCAGAATCTTCTTCAAGGCACTGCAAACACAAAAGGAGTGATGGTAATGTTGTACTGACAACATATATGTGTGAAAATTCCAAATTAAAAAACGTATAAAGACCGATGTACAGGTGACAGTACACGGTTCAGGATCAAGCACATTAACGCATATTTGTATGTTGTAGAAGAGCTTCGCTAGATATATTACGTTACATTTATGTTCATTGTTCAAAACCATACATTTTTTCTCTCTATTGAGAAGACAATGCATGAGATGATTTATTTTTATCACAAAGATGAGCAATCTAGGTCCAGCTAGGATACTGACTAGGAAGATGCTTTGGCCTCCAGGAGACCATACAAGCTGTGCATGTTGTAGTGTACAGATGTCTTCTGGACTGCAGAAGCACACACTGTTTTGGATCTCAGTGTGCCACCAAGAACCCCTTCAAGGCAGGAAGAAAATAGAAACAATTCACCACACATGAATACTTCGCTAGAAAACTAGATTTGTTCAGCAAAACTGGTATTCTAACCAGGTGTGTATGGAGGATTTTCGAGGTCATTGGACAGGCAGCCCTTCAGTGACCCGTCGAGGAAGTTCGAAGGCTCGTTCATATCCTGCGCCAGAGGGATGCATTAAAACACAATGCGTTTCTTCCAACCGGAACTCAAATTTTAAGAAAAAAGCAGTGCAAAGGGACCTGCGTTCGCTTACAATCCACAATCCGTCAAACTGAACTTTGGCGTGAAACACCTGCAGGTTTTCATACCACCACTCGTGTGTTTCCAGGTTGGAGAAGTCAGGGAAGGCAGTCAAGCCTGGCCAAACCTGAGACATATGGGAGAGCAAGTAAGTTTTACCCCAAGAATCCAGGCACAGCTCTAAAATACTGTAGAGGATACCAAGAACAAACTAAACCAACTATTGTGCTTCAGAAAACAGTGCAGGCACTTCTGAGTGAACATCAGTCGTCATCTCATATTACATGGTTACTTCATCAGCATCTGCACATTTTTAACACAGTTGCAAAACAAGAAGTCCATATCAGGCATTACAAAACACAGAAATTACTGCACAACAAACAGCTACAGTTTGGAGAAGCTAGATGTGTGTCCACAGTGTGGCTGACATCACAAGACACTGAGTCACAAGACACTGATTTCATTCTGAATAGCACAATTTTGACTCACATGGTTTTCTTTTAATCAAATGTGTGCTTTACCCAAACAAAGGGAACTGAAATGTTGAACATTTTATGGGGGTATTTTTATGTGGATAAAAATGCTTTCATTTTAACCTTCCCAATCAAGGTCTGTCCGCTGGAATCATTAATAAAGATGCCCCTCTTCAAGCCCTCATCATAAGGCCAGTAGGTGCCTGGCTGCTGAGTGCTACTGATCCCTGGGTCCTGCAAGACAAAAATGTTGACCATGAGCAAATTATGACATCGCGGTTAAAAACTCAGCTGTATAAATGAGCAGTTAAGTAGCATAGTATTTACAGCTGTTGCTTTGGACTCAGTGAAGCCAAGTTTGAAGCCCACCCCCTGCTTTTACTTGTAGTTCACCTCTACGGGAGGCTAAATTACCCCAGTAAAAACTACCCAGCTATAAAAAAATCATTATAAGTAGCTTACCATTATAAGTTGCTTTGGCGATACACATCGACTCAATTAAACGTAAATGTCACTTTGGATAAAAAATTAATTGTAAACTGTAAAAGTCTTGCAAAGACAATAAATGCTAGAAGCTCGTAAAGCCTTAACAGCATTCTGGAGTGAACAGCTTGTCTCAAAACTTGCCTTTTCAGAATTAGGACAGATGTGCTGAAGAAATAACACTGAATGCTAAAACATTCAACTGGATAAAAATGGTATGGATTATCTACCAAACAAACAGGGAGAAATACCAGAATCATGACGTATTTCTGTCCATGACTGTGTAGGTCCTTCACCATTTCTGGAAGCGTAGCAAAGTTCTGAGGGTCCACGGTGAAATCCAGGGACTTGTCCATGTAGTCAATATCATTCCACTGCACATCCTGAAATAAACAAATTTATAGCTAAATACAAAAAAACTGATAGAGAACGGACAACAAACAGCAGCAGAAGATGATAAATGCTATAACTAAATAGTAGTACCTGGGGTATCCCGTATTTTCTCATGGTCCTCACTATGTCCCAGGTGTTATCACTTGAATTATATCCCCAGCGGCACAGATGGTATCCTAAAGCCCAGTAGGGTGGCATGGCAGGAGACCCTGAATACAGAGAATACACAGGAGGACTCAACAGGCTGGTTCCGGAGTAAGGAAACAATTCTGGGTCTCCTTTACCTCTGAAGCTCACCTACAACCTGCAGGTACTGTTGCACTACAGAGTTGGGATCAGGTCCCAAGAAGACATAAATGTCCAGTATTCCCCCAATGGTGCGCCAGGTGAGGGCTGGAGCTGGCTGGAGGACAACATCTGGAAGAAACATTCCAACATGCCTGCCTAAAAACTCATTTGAAAAACTAAGTCCTCAAGAAAGAGACACGGCAGGACTACATTCGCCAGGTTTCCAAACACAACGTGAATGAATAAATGTTAAGAAGAACAGCTCTAGTGTGAAATAGGCAACAATTTGGCAAAAACCAATTGTTCGTCATCTTGCAAACTTTTCCCCCTTCATATGTTACTGTCCTGACCATGAAGCACTTTTGCACTTCAGAAGGATTTCGAATTCCTACCGTCTCTTGGGGGACAGCTGCTGCGATGACTCACCCATGGCATTGCTGTTCAACAGAAAAACCCCATGAGCTGAACCGCCTGGCTCCAATCCCAGGTAGAACGGGTGAACACCATACAAGTTCGTTTTTTCCTTTCAAGAAGAAAAAGAGCAGCGATTTAATTTTTAAAAAATAATTCAACAAGTTTCAAACGTGAAAACTGAACGACATCAAGAGTCAACTCAAGGTCTCAGCAATGGTTTCCTGATAGGAAGAAGGATATGATTTTTGTGAGGCGAGAAATATAGATGTAAGCATCGTTCACAGTAGCAAGTCTTCAGTCAAGTCCTCAAAGAGCAGAACCCAAAGGATCCTCACCACAGGCGCTGCGTCTCGAGCCCACATGGTTAGCGTGTTCCACTCAACGTCGTGGAGAAACGCCGAGCGATGCTCCCCCAGCCCGTACACGTACCGCGAGGCCAGAGAGGTGGACAGCTGGAGGAACTGGTCCGCGTAGAACAGTGGAGCCACAGTTGTATTAATTCTGTGCGATACAGCAAGAAATTGACAGATCAACCAAGAATAAATAAAGACAGACATAACAAAAAGTCAACACTAACACCAAAGAGACAATAGGGCAGGGAAAAAGCCTTACGAGTGACAGAATGCGCTCTCTGTAACGTAACTGTAAAAATGAGCATGAAAAGAAGAGAAACGAGCCTTACACAACAGTTCCTGTAGATGTCCTTTTCACGATCAAGCCAAAGGGCACCTTGGAGAATTCCACAGTGTAAAGAGGACTGGAAGCTTTCTGTGTGGCATTGGGCACAGAGATGGGAACTTCAAAGCGTGGGTAGGCCGGATCAGTAATCTTGAACAAGAAAAATTGATGCATAAGACAAAAATCAGTGGAAACCATGGAATATCAGAATATATTTAGTATTAAGTTGAGAGCTTTGACAGCATTTGGACACAATTTTAAATTCTTACTTTTACATGCAGCCTGGAATCAGTTTCATACATGACATCTAACTGGATCTTTTCAATGTCTTTGGGATAGTATGTCTTCTCTGGCTTCTTCAGTTGCCCAGTGTATCCGAGATCCGTCTCATTCAGGACCTCTACCCAGTACGTAGGGAAGTCAGGGGGGTAGAAGCACCAAGGCACCCCATCCTTGAGCGGCTTTTTGTCTGAAGACACCTGGATGAAACAGCAGTTCCTAGCTTCGCACATCTCCCGTGTCACCAGCACCTTCTCTGGGTAGCAGTCAAA
This sequence comes from Arapaima gigas, assembly GCA_900497675.1. Lineage (NCBI taxonomy): Eukaryota > Metazoa > Chordata > Actinopteri > Osteoglossiformes > Osteoglossidae > Arapaima > Arapaima gigas. The sequence continues at coordinate 983,276 of UFQX01000065.1, read as the reverse complement.
ACGCCAGTTCTCAGGGACCGTGCTACAGGTTAACCTCTCCTGGGCAGGGGCTGAGGTCGAGTTCCAAGAAGAGACAGATGCCGAAGCAGGGGCCAGAGGTCTGTGCGGAAACTGGCTGCTTGGACCGTGCAGCCAAAAAATGGTGCCAATGAGCCAGACGACACACACCATCAGCAAGAAGGTGCCCAGGGCAATGAAACCGGTGGAGGTGGAACAAACAGTCTTCTTCTCCAGCAGGGGACTGTCAATGGGCTTCTCCTCCATGGGCTCCTCCAGCTGTTCCTCCATGGAACCAGAGCCCCCAGAGAAGTACACATCTTCTGGGGTTAACAGTTTGTAGGACACCATTTTGCTATTCGGAACACCAGGCTGCCAAATGCACACCTGAATAATAAGCAAACCATTAGAAAAATCAAAACAACTTGGCAGTATTGCTGGAGCACAGTACTGTGAAGCTACAGTGTCAACATATGAAAAAGCCTTTATTTATTAGTAAAGAAAGACAGTGAACAAAAGGACAGTTCTCTTCAAGAAAAGGTGACTAAGCAATCTTAAAGTCTCATTCCAGTGGGTTGAACAACACAAAGCCAGGTGATTTACAGTGTAGAAAACCCAGTCAGGCTTTCAGTGTAACCATCTGAGAGTGAGCACCTGGGGGATGCTTGCACTCAAACACTCCACTATCGCGAAAGTAAACTCATGAGCCACCACATCATTGCAAAACTAAAAAACGGGGTACATGACATCAGGTCCAGTAGGTTAAGCATGTGAAGCTAAGCTGAATCTAAACATTTCTACCCTTTCATTACGTAAAACAAATAAAGCAAACAATTTGAGAGTACCATACTTGGACACAAGTATGATGCACTACAGACAGAAAGTAACTGCTTAAAATAAAAGTCTGACTTATTTATCGAACTGTCACAGATTTGCTGCGACAGTCGGTATTATTATTCCCTTTTATCGAGCCGATTCCTTTATCAAGGGTTAGTTTACAACATCTTTACAATGATGGACCCATTTGTACAGCAAAGTATTGTTACTGTTGCAATTGAGGGTAAGTACCCACCCACATCAAGGCAATTTGAACCTGGAACCTCTATGTGGACATAAAGCAGTTGTGTATTTCACTGGACCTTTAGGAATTTTTTAAAGGAAGTAGGACATCATGTGAAAACTAAACTGTATGTGTTTATAAAAACGAAACTAAGCTCGGTTCCTGTTTATCTGCCAGTCTTCCCACTCAGGCTCCCTTTCACAGGTACATATTGAAAATATCGTGTGAATGTGCCTTATTACAACTATATTAAACCTATTTCTCCATATACACCAAGAAGCACTTCAGATTCCACGACGCATCAAATCGTTTGCAGGGAACAACAAAAATGGTGTTTCTCGTATTCTAAGTGACCCCACTGACATATATTGATCACAATAACCCGATTTAGTCCATGTCCACATGTGGCTTTTGCAAAGCCGGTTAGCAGAGCTAGTGGGTGAAGACTAAACCGCTGCATGTAAAAGCTCGAATAATGTCCACTCACCGCTGCGAAATGAAGGGAGAAGCTGGTGCCTGTTGTCACGTGTTGTCATTTGATTCGTCGCATTGTCATCGACACACTTTGTACAGCAGTGCTACGGACGGCCAACTTACATGGCGCCGTCAAACATCAACAAAGCGCGAACGTGACCGCCGTCAGAACCTGCGAGGCGACGACGGGTCGCCAGACCGACCAAACAGCTTTTCATTACGAAACGCGAAATCGATAAGCGCGACCAAGCAGTGCCGCGCACCCACGTACGCGGCTTTTTCTCAAACCGAACGTTTCAGCGACGATCGAAGAAGAATCTTCTCGAACTTGTATTAATTCTATTTGTCAAACTCTGTGTTTCGAGGGAGTGCGGACGAAATGCACATTCGGGAGCACAAATTCCGTTCGACGTAATGATAATGCAGTTACAGTTAGACGTGCGCTTGAGCTCAAATAAACTGCTAAATGAAATAAAATAAATAAAAGCTTTTCAACGTGTCAGATTCATTCTGCCACGTGCTGTGGTTTTTACACCGTGCGGCCCTCAAACCAGTTCACAGTAAGGACTGTGGTCCTTGGCCAAAAAAGGGTGGATTCCCCTGCTCTTGGCACATGAGTGCAGTGATGTATACAAACAGTGTCAGAAGATGCTTGCAGACGTCAGACAATATTTACCAAACCACACGGAAAGCCCGGCCGCTCAGGGGTTTGCTGGGGTTCCGCGCTTTTCGGCTGCCTAGGACTCTAAATAGCTACTACCTTTCATGGGTTTACTATGCTTTGCTGTACGAAATACTGAGCATTGCCGTTTCGACTGCTGCTCACTCTGTCATCCCTGTTTGCAAATCCTCTCATGAAGTCATTCCAGCACGAATGTGTAGTTTGACAACGTTGGAAGAAGAGACCATTTCTAGGTGAAATATTTATGAAATATTTTGTACGTTGCGAGGAGGGCGACAGCCGGTTCTTTTTGGCGGGACTGATATTAAAATTGTGAATAACATTGATATTTCGCCTCTTTCAGAAACTAAGTGATCTGTTTTTCTGCAGAATCCTGTCGCCCGGATCGCACTTTGAAGCCGTGTCATTTTCCAGCCGTGAGCCAGAGATTCCTACAGGGAGGGGTGACATGTTGGAACAACTGGCCCGTTTGTCAGGGGTGTTAGTCATGGTTACATTGTCACTAAACATCAGCACTGGGCTCCATTGCATGGAAACACATGGTGCAGTGTGAAGAGAAGGAAGCTGACAGTGAAGTGAATCAGTAGACCGCTGCCCTCAACTTCCTTGTTCTACACTTGAGGCAGAAACGGGGCTGGAAATGACAAGTACCTGTATGAAGAAAATGTGGTCAGGTGGCACGGCACGGTTCATCTGCTTCTGAGTGGACACACACTCCACGCAGCTTCTTGCCAGGCCATGATGATATCCAGGCTGGACTACTGCAACTCTCTCGTGTCTGATCTTCCAGGTTCCACCATCAAACCTCTCCAGAACCTGGTCTAGAGCATTGCTGCATGAGTTGTGCTTAACCTGCCAAAGCGTTCCCTTGTATCTCTCCTATTCTCTCCACCCGCTCTGCATATCTGCCTTCATCAAGTTCAAGACTTATGACATACGAGACAGTCGGTGGTTCTGCTTCTAATACCTGTAGGACCATAGCGCTTGCTAATCCCCAGCCAGACTGCTGTGCTTGTCCACCTCTGGCCAGTTGGTGGTCCTTCATGTAAAAGGTCCAAGTTCAAAACCTCGTAAGATCTTGATTCTGACTTCAATGTGTTGGAATGAGCTGCTTCTTCTCACTCAGAACTGCTGAAACCCTGTCCACACTTACAAAGGATCTCAAAGGCTGAACCCACTGAATTGTGCAAAGTGAAAGTTATTTCAAGAATTCATGCCTGTCAAAGTTAGGTGTCGAGTTACTTTCGGAAAAACGTGCACATTAAACACTAAAATGCCAGTGAAACGTCAGGTTCTCTGCGGTAATAATGTTAACGGAGTTTATTGTTTCCATTTGTTTTATTTTAAGAACGGGATGATTCAGCGAAACGAGTTTCTGGAGATCGTCCTCAACGGAGCCGCCTCCGCCTTGAGAGAAGGGGCTCGAGAAACTTCTACGAATGTTTTACTGGATTTGACGTCTGGCGGATGTTTTTTTTTTGGGTTCGTGGTTGTGTTTTTAAAAACCTTCAGAGGAATTTATCCCCCGCCCCCTTTCTTCGGGTTGCTGCGTTCTTATCCACGGTGGGTGCTTTTCAAACCGTTCAGTACAACGTTTCGGGCTGAGTTTTTGTGACTGTGTTGCACCAAAGGTTTCGTTTAGAAGAGCAAATAATCTGAACCCTAAACATGGTTAGCATCGCAGCTAATGCAACCTGTGCCTCAGGGGGACTCAAGCAACGTTTACCGTGATTTACAGGAGCCGGTTACACCTGACGCAGGAGCACGTGAGGCCAGTAGCCGTCTCCCCTTCACTGGCACTACAGCAGGTGAAGGGTTCGAATCCGTAACTGTCACACCGTAAGGTAACGGTCGATACTCTACCTGCACGACGGAATCAGTCCCCTGAGCTCAAAATCCACGGTTTTTCCATCGTTAAACAGAGGGAAACCCACCTGTTCCTGCTAAGGTACCCTGGACAACGGTGTCGGCTAAAAAATAAACGGACACACATAATACCCGGGTTATGTAGGATAGGATCAAACACTTCAGATCTGTGGAAGTCTAATTATAAATTAGTAAATAATAACTGTGACGAATCGCAGTTTCGTCCTTTTTATAGCCTTTTGCGAAATAATAATAAAACCGTTACTCATAAAGTTTCACTGGGGTATATACTTTTATATATTACTATCAACAGATAAAAGACCACTGTGCATACATATGGTCAAAGAATACATCTCTGGCACCCACCCACCCACACACACACATAAATTATATTGTATATATAATTTAAAGAAACGCAGAAGACATGTAGAATAATTGCTGCATAAGGATGAATATACTGTTTCGACAGCATGAGTTATTTCGGGAAAAGCATGGTCTTGGGAAATCGGCTTACTATGACTAAAACATGCCAAACAACATCGGCTAAATATAGCCAGCTGGCTCGCGACACATCAACAAGTCTGCAAAATAGTTGCTTCAAATAACACGAAAACGAGATGATATTATTAGAATTAAAAAAATGTACCAATAATAATAATTTAAAAAAAAAAAACTCAGCACCCAGATGCTGAGTTTACTAAAAAAAAAAAATATGGCGCGTTCTTGTCCTCTGCTATTTCTGGCTGCCTCCACTTTCCCGCCTGAATGACGACAGCGAGAAGTTATTTTCATGAATGGAAGGGGCGGTCACGAGGAGCCGGTGACGTCTGCGCTCACGGAAGCGCGGAGTGGAATGTCGGTACATTGTTGTTGTTTTGTAGTCAGTTTCTAACCGGGACCGATCGCACTTCGGCCGCCGCAGCATCTCGCCCCGCGGAGGAAAAAGCAGACAGCAGCTCACAGCTGTCCACGTTCCCGACAGCGAGCGACTACAAGGTAAAAGTTTCTTGTTTTTCCTTCTTAAAATAAACTTCGAAATTCCTCTTTAAAGCGCGCGTGTTTACGTGTGACGGATGTTCGCGTTGTTTACGGGGCTCCTTTGTGAGCCCGCGGGTCGAAGTTCTCCACTGATGCGCGCCTCCTAATCCCCGCGACGAATGTAGTTATTCGTGTAAGTTTACCTTTAAGGTTCCGTGTTTTATTATAATGATATTGTGGAAAACCCGCGAGCACGTGCTCGACATGACACGAACCATGAGTTTCATTTTTTTTTTGGAAAAACCCAGTTCACTTTTTCCCGAACTTTTTGCTGTCAGTAGGACATCGGTAAACACGAGTTTGTAGCGGAGAAACTTGTGTCAATGTTGCAATAGTTTTAAGCAAATATTTAAACACGCTTACGCAAGTTTCTGTAATATAAATCGTCTAGTTGTAATATTAAAATAACAGTTTAAATGAGCCGAGCAGCTTATTTTTATGCGTTGCACTGCAGAGTGAAATATAGCCAAGTAGCACGTTTTTAATCCAAGCGTAGGCGTGGTCCCGTTTTAACTTTTAAAGTTAAATCCTAACTTGCGCATAACACAGATAAGTACATATTTATATACCGATAACAAATTTGTAGTCACTGCAAAAAGTTTATATATCAGTGGAACTTTTTTTTTTTGCTGGGTATTTATAAGTGTTTTGACGACTGATGTAATGAAAGCTTTGAATCTGGTCTGTTTCTTTCTCTTTTTTTTCCTATTTGACATTAAACTTTAACTTTGGAGCCCTGGAGTGAATGAAACGGTTCTGAATGTCAAAACATAGACAGCAGGGGTTTGTTAAAGTAGTAAACATGTTTCCCACAGGTTGCAGAAAGGTTTTCACAGTTTGTCGGTTGTTTTTATTTTGACACGTTGAATCTGAACATTTGGAAAGAAACTGTTGCAGCCCAGAGATAATGGAGACGGTTTTATACTCGGCACTTTCTGGATTGGGGGTACAGCGTGGAAATATGAAATAAATAAGGCACATTTAGTGTAAATGTTCCTTACTGGTATCCAGTGTGAGTTTAAGTAAATACTTTCTTTTTAACAATCAGAATAGTTTATTCAGGGTGGACACTATTAGCTTTTTTTTCTCTAGTAAAGGGCCACACCCTGTTATTTAGGAAAGGTGAGTCATAGCTGGATATTATGAATCATTTCCACTTTGGCAAATTTCAGGATTGTATTTGCTTATTCCATTAAATGTGCAAAGGAGACTGTGGGACAACAAAGCAACGCCGAGCAAAGTGGCGTGGAGCTATTTCCTGCACATTTCGGTGTGCAGTGTAGGGATGCTGTCTGCAGTGTCATCTCCATGCGAAGGTTCACAGAAGACAGATGCCAAAGGGAGTAAATAAACATCTGACTGTTCTTGACACGAGTTCACAGCAACTCTTCGGGCAAATTATCCTCATCTCGATTGTAAAAACTTCCCAGCAGCTTTACCGTGGTGGGAAAAATGCAAGTCATTTTGGCAGAGTGCAAGATGAAAACTGTTCTGCTCACAAACCTCTAGCCATGCATCACTTCAGCCACACGTTAGGAAAAACCAGTCCAAGTGCGTGTGTTTTTCCAGTTTCTCCAGAATATGGGCTAAAATAACTACCCTTTCATCCACTTACCAGAAGGTCATTACACTGGGCGCAGAAATAAAACTTTGTAGATGAAGCTTTAGCAAATATTTTACGAGCGAATCAAATAACTGTTCCATTTTTTTTAAGTGAAAGGCACGGGTTTGGATGAAATGTTAAGTAAGAGATTAATATCCTGGGTCGGTGATGATGACACAGCAGGTCAGTGACCAATCCTTCATCACGCCAATTCAGAATGAGCCTGTTATTGAATCAGTTGGCAACAGGCTTCTCTGTTTCACATGGCCTTAAGTATCCCCTCTGTGGGCCTCAGTAGAAGAACCTTTGTCACTATCTATGAAACATCTGTGTGGCTGCGCTTCCACATCGCAGGCGTGTGGCTGCTTTTAGAAGTCATGTGGTTCAGACGGTACAGTAACCATTGTGCCAAGCTGGAGGAGGGAGGTGTAGGTGGTTCTTGTAACTTCTCCTTAAACCTTTCGAATCAGTCATGTTTGTGGACTTACGTTAGCCTGTCTATAAAAGATAGAGTCTCGTACAGTAATGACGCGGCATTCGGGCCATTAATACAGTATATTGCGTACATGAAGCTTGGAAACGGAACACGAACGATATAAAGCAAAATAGATTAGTTACGCCTTTAATAATAGGAACCAAACAGAAGATTTTATATTTTAAGGATGTCTGATATAAAGTAAAAAGGTTTTGAAATATCAGATTTTTTTTTTTTTGGTAGGCTATCACGATAAATTCCTCAAAATAGAGCGGCATTGCGAAGCGTCACTATAGGAGGCGGCCCTAATCGAGGTATTGCTGCGTACAGAAGTAAAACGAAGGCTCACAGCTGTAGTGAAGGTCAAAAATTTCCGTGTGGCAACGTGAGCAGTTTCCCCAAGCAGGCGATAGTGTTTTACAGAGGAGGCCGAAGTGACTGAGCTCAACTGTACGTATGGTTGGTCTCTGAGGTATTGCTGTTGGCCCAAGAGCATATTATTGTACAAACAATGACACATGGGAAATGATTCAACGCACAATATCTGTTTTAACCAGCGTTATGGAAAAGTAGGATAAACAAGACATCCGTCGTGCTTAATTTTGTCAGCCGGCGGGGTTTCACTCGTGATATAATAACTGTGAGTACATGAGCGTAGTACATACGTAGCTCACTCTTTTGGCCTGAATTGTTTTTATTTTCTGCGTTTCCTCTGGTTTGATCGCTTGGTGGTCTGAGGCGTACAAAGTGAAGGATTTGTCACAGCGATTTTGAGACACGTGGTGAAGAATTACAGGAGGAAATCCCCCAGAGTTTCAGTTGGGGTGTTGCTGACATCTGTTTTTTTCTCAACCGGAGGGCTGTCCGACTTGCTCTTACCGAGAACCTTGGAAACGCGGCTACAGCCCTCGACATACTAGAGATCCGTCTGAGCGCTAATGCCCCCCGGGTTTGAACGTCGACTTGCTTCCTTCCACTTCTTGTGCCCGTGCCATCTCTTCCCGCAGCTTGCCGGACCTTTCCTTCCGTCCTGTCAGAACAACCGGATTGTCCCGGACATGTTAGCCGGGAAGGGTGTGAGCCCTCGTCTCTGGTCCCGGGCTCAGAGCGGTAAACAGCATGACTCATGGCTCTGCTATGCTTTCCCCCTTTACATAATATTTCAGTAAATGTGTGGCGCTGCAGCGTGGGGAGAGCTGTGAACAGAGGGGAAAAATGGGCCTCTGCGCTGGCCTGTAAGGATGTGAAAGCCGCACAGTGATTTGAAAATAGTTTAGGCGTTCAAAAGGAGGAAATCAGCAGCTGCGGCTGGTCCAGACTGCTGTCTCTGATCCCTGGCAAGCTGACGGTTGGGCCTGAAAAAAGAGGGAACGGTTAAAAAAAAAAAAAACAGGTTGTCAAGCAAGTTCCTGGTTCATTACTGCAAGGTAAGCCTAAAGACGCTGTAAATAAACCTTTTTTTTCTGTGATCTGATGCATTTTCATAAGCAGGCTCTTTGGGCTTTTTACTCTTGACTAAACACACAAGAATTTTGAATTCGTGCCTAATGTGAAGTGAGACAGAGCAGAGTCGTTTTTTTCTTTTAATATGTGGTGGCTTTGTCGGCAATACGGACTTGAAACCCCTTTTTTTTGTCGCCGTGTTGGCACGTAAAGGCAGTCGCTCCGGAGGAGTGCAAAAATCAGTTTGGTGACGTTGCGCTTCCCAGCCTGTTTGCGCGAGTTAACATCAACCGCCCGGGTCATCTGCCGGCGTCTGGGGCGCAAGGGCAAATTCTGCATTTTTTCAAATGCCTTGACAATTTAAAATATATATTTAGTGATGAAACCCAGTGTTTAGGGTAAGGGAAGTGCCCTTGGTGATGAACTTGTGGCAGTTTGCGGAGTGACCTAAAGAACGTATGGCTAGTGACACTTTCCACTTCTCCATTAAGCTGACAGTTCAGTGGATGTGGCAACAGGAGACTTGAAACATGAAAATCAGCGCCAGGTTACGTAACTGAGCTTAAACTTGAGAGACGGTTTCTGCGTAAAGCGCAGTCGGCGTTGGAGCCCAATTGCTGGAGACCTGGAAATAAAAGAGCTCCGTCTGTTTTACGTTATTCGACCCCGTCTGATGTCGACCGTGGGAGTCGTATGAGGATGTGAGTGCAGGGGAAATTCGAGAGTTGAGAAACGCTAATAGAGAAGTGAGTGGGTGAAGTTGCGGAGAGCAAACAGGGCGACGCGCATGTGAAGTGCCGCGCCACATTTAGACTCACGATCAGAGTCCAAGTTGTAAATTTGGCACTTGTGAAATTTTATGCTTCTTCCTGAGCTTTGTCGTGCTGAATACGTTGCACCCGGCTTTCGACGAAGCACGGTATACGGGTCGCTGTCCTGGACTCTGTAAGCAAGAGAACGCAAGTGCTTCCAATATGAAAAAAAGGGGCCGTTCAGTAAGTAAAATGCCCGTTTGATCGGGAAGGGTTCCTCTGGCACTTCCTTGTGAAGGTTAGGAGCGACTGACTCACTGGAATGCTATGTCACATTGTTGGACTTGACAGGCCTGCGTTCGGCCCAGTGTGGGCGGAGCAGCCCGCTCGCGTTTTCATGGTAGGCCACATTGTTACGCGCAGGGTCTGTGTACCCTTGTGGTTTCTTGGCCGGTGGGTTCTTTACTCTGTAAACATTTGTCTGCCCGGGTGGCGATGCAGGCATGTGCTTTCGCTCTCCCCTCCCCGCCCCACCGTGCCACAGCACGCCAGCCCCCCGGTTGCCGTCGTAACTTGGGAAAACGCTGAAAGGACACATGGTTTTCAGCGGGAAAGCAGGCCTTCGCGTTACTGTCCTCGGCGGCGCTTCTCTGAACTGCTTCAAACCACGACGAACAGATGGCGAGAGGCGTGGTGCAGTTCAAGCTGCCTTGGCGTGAAGACAGGAACGCCAGGTTCTAGTGGGTTTTGGGAATGCTTGTGTTTCTTAAGCCTTTCCATTCTGTCATACCCTATTCAAGTCTCCGACGCGGAACTTTTTTCAGGGCTCACGTGTGATGCAAAACAATCATTTCCCCTCTGTTTACGCCTATACTTCTTTAACACCCCCCCCCCCCATTTTTGGTGATGAACAAAATTCTAACGCTGATATGTATGTAGTTACGTGTTATTTTCTAGTCGATGTGTCGATAATTCGGTACTTCCCCGTAATTGTATGGTCGATGTGTTCAAAATGTGCTTTGGAACATATAATTTGTTATTTAACAGGCTTTCAATTTCACATAGAGGCTATTTCACGCACATTTGGATTTAACGGCCGTTCGACACTATCGGACAACCCGTCTCCCAGTTGGCATCTGCTGTACATATATGAGGATAAATGGGTACCAGAAACAGTTACACGTCGTGGATGTCCTGGTACTGGGAAACTGTATAGACTATACATGTTTGTGTAGTTTCTCGGGATCGCTGGAGAAGGACATCATCCCAGGCCAAATCGAAGGTCAATGGAAGAGGAAGACCTGCAACGCTGTGGAGGCACCTCTATCATCGATTAGCCAACTGTTCAGGGCAACAGTCTATAGTCACCACGAGTCAACATGGCCTCCAAGGCTCAACAGCAACAGCATCGTTTCTCTGTGCCAGTACATCCACACCATGTGACTGTATGACTAAATGTTTCTGCGAGGTCAAAGCTGGGTTGTCGGCCCAACTGGAAACATACTGGGTTTATCTTGACTCTGACTCTGTGTTTTTGCATAGAAAGGTGGCCAGAATTGCTCTTTGTTGTTACTCTGCCCCCTTAACGTTTGTTACTACTTGTTGAGCGATGACTTCCATTGAAAAAATAAAGTCTTTTGGTAGTTTTCACAGATGTCATCCATCTGCTGTAGCTGTTGAATACTGTCTAAGATAAAGAAGGCAGCTGAGACAGTCTTGCATGTCAGAAGGTGCGTGGAAGAACTTAAACCTTGTGTAGCATGATGTACCAGGTGACAGTTTGTTATTGTGGGCATTAATTTCCTTTAAGGCGAGGCAAGAAGGAGCAATACTGTAACCGGAGCAAAAGGTGTGTTAAAGGCATAAGAAAAACACGTTCTTAAGCCATGTTTTTATGATGGAATGCAAATGGGAAGTTATTCTCCTCAGGTTAACATTCTTGTGACAGCAGAGCTGCTGTCGCTGTTGGTCTCTCTCGCACCGTACAGGGAGGCGTGACATTTATTTGGCTGTGCAGAAATTCACAAAAATTCCAAGCAGCCACCCCCCCCCCCCCCCCACCCAGCAGCGTAGGGGCACTTATTCCACACTTCAAAACATACCAAAGCAAACAGAACTTTGCGCGCTTCAAGGTTGGAGAAGCGCCTTTGAAATTGCTGAGTGTTCTAACGTCCGTCCGCACGAGGTCTTTCCCGGTAACTTCGCTGCTAAAAGTCAGACTCGCCCTGAGGTCGGATTAACATCGATCGATTATCTTTCGAGAGACGAACCGGCCCAGAAAATAGCTCTTGCACGTGATGTCACGGCCTTGCGAGTGACAAAGGCCCCACAGGACCCTTGCAGACACGCCCCTCCTTGTCTCTTGTGACTCGGCAGCTGCGTCTCGGGAAATCCGGTGAGGGCTTAAGCAGCGGTGAGAAACAAGCGCCGCGCTCATGTGGCGCGCACCTTGTGACCGCGCGTAAATGTGCTCCTTGCAGATCATGGAGGGAATGCCGAGCCAGGACTGTTTCCTAGAATCTGGAGGAATCTACAGCTGAGCGCGGCGCACAAAGTGTTTAGCTGGCAGATCTGCCGGCGCCCCGGGTTAAATATAACCCCCGGAGTTAAATAAGGAAATGTAAAAGCAGTCCAGGAAAGCCTGCCGTGTAACAGGATCTAGGCCGCAGGACACGGTCGTAAACCCGCTCCGGAGCTTTGTCTTAAAGCAGAGCAGTGGCCGTGCTGGGGAATCCGGTCTCCCACGCCACGCTAACCTGGAATTTTCCATCTCCCGTTGAGTACCGCGGTCAAGTGCCACGTACAGTCAGGTGGGAAAAAGCACGCCCTCCTTTAATGTAATGGTCGTACATATCAGAGCATGGATAACAGCTGTCTGGTCCTTTCTGACTTCTGGAATTTGGCAAACTTAACCTCAGGCGACACCCAAGTGATTCCACTGTGTCGTTGTTTGTTTGATGCGCAGAAGCCGCATCGCTGCTGTTTCTACAGGAGCTCCTCTTCAGCCAGATGGCTGACCACTTTGTGCGCTTTATGTATATATTGTGTGTAGCTAAAGCCACACTGCTCTTTCAACATTCAGAATTTTCAGGGTGTGAACTTTCAGTTTTACTCGGTTTCTGTTTCAGTTGCACCGCGATGCTGATCTGCGTCGACGTTCATATTGAAACTCGAAATTCTGTCGGTCCAAAGCAGATCAGAGTAAGAACACCTCGCCGGCCCATATGTCAGGAGGAAAAATTACATATTTATATTTTTGGTGACGCTTTCATCAGCACGGGTAAACAGGCAGCGTGGGGTTTCCTCCTCTTATGTGGTTTGCGCTGTTGATTTTTTCCCAGCAGATGCTTGTAATGTTCCGTCTCGAGCTCCTCGAACCCTTTTAAACTGCTGAACGCTAATACGTACCATGTGTGAGGCCGTGTCATGAATGAGGCTTGTTTACGGTTCGCCAGGTCACATGACCCGTTCTCCGGCTCCCATTCGCCGACCTTGGGGGGGGGGGGGGGGGGGGGGGGGGGGGGGGGGGGGGGGGGGGGGGGGGGGGGGGGGGGGGGGGGGGGGGGGGGGGGGGGGGGGGGGGGTGGATGAGGGGCGTTTCCACGGTAACAGTCTGAGACAATGCTCCGTGGAATTCTTGCGAAGACCACAGTGAATGGGTCGGACCTGGAGGGCGACTCGCCTTCCAGGAGACGATGGTGCGCAGGGAGTCGGCCCTGGAGGCGCGCTGTGCCGCACGAAGGTGCTTCTGGGGAAGCTGAGCGTGTAAAGATAGAAGAGCACAGTAGATAAAGCAGCCGCCGTCCCGTTTTCGCTGAAAACACTTCAGGGACCGGACACTTGTCTCGCTCTCACGGGCCTTCGAAAACAGCGGAAAGAAAATAACAATCTCAATAGCCTGCAAGTAAATCTCAAGGAACCAGCAAATAAATAAACAGGTCACACTGAAAAGGAAAGAGTGACAATGTTAAAGGTACATAAAATAATAATAGGAGGAACTGCAGTGCAACCAGGTGGCTGCGTGGAGATTGTGTAATGAAGATAAATATTCGGTTTGGTGGGTTTGCTATGCTGGGCAGGTGTTTATAACAGGATTAATAGATTATATATGTGATAGATTTACAAGAGATGCTTCCATTTCTTTATTTTTCAAAGACTGTGTCTAAGGTTTTTTTTTTTAATTCTTGTTTATTTTTCCGTTTAGTTTCGGAGGGATTCGGGACGGTTGAGTGCATGCAGGGCATGACGACTAATTTTAAAGCAAACAAGGCTTTAAAGGTAAGACTGCACTACCTGGCTAATATATACATATACACACCTATTGTGTGAAAATGACAGATTTTAGTGCCATGCATTTGTGACTGGAAGTTTTTTGTTAAACGCTATTAAAAGTGGAGTCACCTCCCTGTGTTCAGTTTTTTCATACGACCGGTATGGTATGGGTGCCTATTGTCCGCCGCTGTGTCTTCCCCCAGGTAAAAAGGGAGGTGGAGGAGAATGCCCCGGCCTTCAGCGACGACGAACTGGTCGCCATGTCGGTGCGGGAGCTCAACCAGCACCTGCGGGGTCTCACCAAGGAGGACGTGGTGCGGCTGAAGCAGCGGCGGCGCACGCTCAAGAACCGCGGCTACGCCGCCAGCTGCCGCATCAAGCGCGTCACGCAGAAAGAGGAGCTGGAGCGCCAGAAGGCAGAGCTCCAGCGGGAGGTGGACAAACTGGCTCGTGAGAACGCCGGCATGCGGCTGGAGCTCGAGGCGCTGCGCTCCAAGTACGAGACCCTGCAGTGCTTTGCCCGGACGGTCACCCGTGGGTCGCTCTCCCCCGGCAAAGTGGCCACCACCAGTGTCATAACCATTGTCAAGTCCGCAAACCACAGCCCGGGCACGACCCCCTTCTCTGCCCCGTCCTAGTGGAGGCAGGCCTGGACTAGACCGCCTACGAGACGGCAGGATGCCCCCTGCGCAGCGCCCTCTGCTGGGTGGTAGCTGCCCGCAGGCGCTACAGCCTCTTCCCTTTCTGTCCTTCCTGTCGATGCACTGTCCTCTAAAATCCCCACTGCTTGGACCCCCCCCCCCCCCCCCC
>UFQX01000065.1:895273-967773 GCA_900497675.1 Arapaima gigas | reverse complement strand
GGAATATTTTTTTTTTTTTTTTTTTTTTTTTTTTAAACTTTAGGTGTATTTTGCTTATGATAACGGACTAGGGATGTAGTTCTTTTTCCCTCTTTAGCACTTGCTGTCAATGTAATATTTTTGTGTTTGGTAATCCATATTGGATATAAAGATAATGGGAGCTGATGTTATGAATAAATAGTCAGAATATGCAGTGTGTTTTACAGACATTAATTTTGATCGTTTTACAGCTACAGAAAGGTCCTAACTGCAGCTCTTGTCTCTGATACGGAGGTGTCCGTTTCCAGCAATGGGTCTCCTGAAGGTGTCGCTAGTGGTGACGGTCAAACGTATGTCCAGATGTGTTTCACGTGGTCGCATGTTGATATTAAGATGCAGACGTTTCGGAGGCTGTCCGCACAGACTCCCCGTGGGCGAAGTGTAGATCATTTGCGTGCTTTTCAAGTTTGTCCTTTGACAACTGGGCTGGAAAGATGGAAGTGCAAGTGGAGCAGTTCTGGGGTTTTCACCCTGCGGACACAACCGCACGTCTCCTTCTTCACACCACGGTGGTGTGTGGGCTGCCCTGCTGCTGTACACAAGCAAGGTCTTTGCCGTGCTCTCGATGTCACTTTGAATATTATTATTATTAAAACAGCTATTTTTCAAGTATTACCTTTCTTCTCTTTTTTGGAGGATAGGATGAACCATGGCAGTTATATCTACCAATAAACATATGCATTGATTCCAACTTTCATCGCCTTTCTCATGTTGCTGCAGTTTCTTGTTTCACTCTGAATTTAGTCTGTTCTGCTGAGGTTAAAAAAAACAGAAAAAAACATCAAACGTGTTTTGTATTTGGGAAATGGGAAGAATATTTGAGTTGGGAAAACGGCTTCAGAAAATGCCAGATGTCAGCATACAGCCCGGGTCCAGTGGTGGCATCGCAAGTGCGGAAATGCAACTGACAGTGCAGAAAGGCCAAACGTCCTTTTCACTTTTGGACTTTTTCTGGGTGGAAAGAAAAAAAGTTTCCCATCATGCACTCAGGCAGCCGCCGGCATCTTGAGTCATTTTCTTTTCTTTTACAACCGAGAGCGAACAGGCCCTTCTCCTCCAAACTCACACTGAAGGTACTCAGCGCTCTGCCTCTCCAGGAACCTTTTCTGATGCCTGAATTTATTTTTACCACCTCCCCAGTTCCGCTTTGTACAGTTTTCCTTCAGTTACAAAATCACTGCATTCCTCTCTTCTTTATGTTATGATTTATCAGCAAACGCATATTGTGCACTAAACACTCTAATGCCCCCCTCAGTGCCCCCCAGCAGAGAAACAAGAGCTTTTGGCTTGCTTCTACCCCAGACTGTATAGCTGATAGACCATTGAACTGCTTCTCTTGTTCTATAGGGACACCTCGTGGCGAGCTGGAAAATAACCTGAAATGGCTGTAGAAAACCAAAGTTTGGGCATAAAACTTGAGTTGTGGTGGGAAAACTGGATAAAATGTCGGCGACTTAAGGCCGCTCGTTCAATGCGTGTCACGGCCTCACGCAGACGTTGCCCTCGCGCCACGACGTGGTCAGTCGCGTCGGTTGACAAGTGCCCGAGGACAAGGCGTGCAAGGCTGTGCCAAGTGTGACAGGGCATTTTCTATTTTAAAGATCAAGTGAGCTGTTACCACGGAGACGGAAACTGGAATAGGAGCGGCGGCCGAGGCGGACGTGAAACTTGTGTTTTGTGCCCAGGTTTGAGCAAGCGTACTGTATCTTTATGTTTATGTTTTATTGGAAGACACAAATCTGGAAGGATAACAGAAACATTTATATGTCTATATACTTCGTGCTGTACGCAGACTTTATGCTGACCCCCTTGTTAAATTATTCACAACTTTCCATGTATTATGTTGGTTTCAAATGATACTTTATGCATTTGCTCTGACAGTCTTTCAGCCTGTTTGCCAAAACAACGCACATAGGAATATAACCCCTGTGGTTCAACGTGCTCCACAATCGCCGTTGAACAGATACGGAGCTCTGAGAAATGAAGTTTGCTGCTTTAAACTATTAACTTTGAATAACTGAGCATTTAACACGAACAGGCGACGTTCTTTATAAAGTGAAAACATCCAGCGTCCGTGTACAGTGCAGAGAATTGGGAAGAGAGAAATATAAACTATTCCACATATTTTTGGCTGTGGATGAGCAAGAAGTGTGTTTTAAGACTGTGAGGTACAGAAATATCCATCTGTATTGTTGTGTGATGACTGGTGTGGACTAAATGCAAGCTGATATACAAAGGTTAGCACTCATATGATTAAAATGATATTTTATTTAACAGTAATGACTAAATAACCTTACATATCAGTAAAATGCCTTGCAGAGCCTATTGTCCTCATATAAATTTTCTCCGTCACTGAGTGCATTTTGCAGTACTTCAGTATTTATGTTTTTCAGTTTTATCTTTTTGTTTTGTCTAAATTATTGTATTTTGTTTGCATTCTGGTTTGAGGACTACCCTTCTGTACATATACATTTTTCGCACCCGTTTTCCGTGCTCAGACTGAAAATACAAACATAATTTATTGCAAAGCTGTAAATAAGTCTTCTGTGCCTGTTTTTTGTACTTTTCAATAAAGCATTTTTCTCATTAAAAGAACTCACCCTCCTTATAATGCAATGCCAAAGCATAAAATACATATATGGTTTTTCAAATTCGGTATACGGTTCTACATCGAAATATAATGCGTATAATCTCGCCGCCTTTTGTTTTATCAGTCATTCCGAAATCTGTATGTTGGATTCAGTGCCCTTTTTTAATTATACGCAATTCTGCGTGAATTTCCCTGCAGGGGTTAATAACAATAAATCCTATCTTTACATTCAGTTGCTGCGATTATACTACCTGAGCTGTGGACTTTACCTTGCAAAATTAAAAATGCAATATTTGCATCCAGCACTTGACCAAAAAAAACCCATCATATTATGCCACATAATGTTTAAATAAAAAAATCCTGCGATTTTCCATACAACACCTTGTGTGCTCAGTGCTTGCGAATGAGGGGGGGTGGGTGGGGGGTCATCTTCTGATGGTGGCACTGGTACCCCACGTTCAACAGGAGGTGATGCTGGCCTGTATCAACCATCTGTTCCATCTTTACTGCTGTCCTAACTTCACGGGCCTTTGCCCTTTTTTGACTAGTAAGTGGGAGACCGAGCATCGGTCGCAGCTGTTGTGCTGCGTCGTTCTGATCCCCAACTTTATCAAGCTGCTCCTCAAAGCTGACACGGGCCAGATAATCTGCGAGCTGAACGTCAGCCGTGATTAATGGGCTGCCACCACCGGTGTGACAGTCACATTTTCGCACTGTTGCAGCTTCCAGCACAGTGATTTTGCGACACAGAGCCCCTCCGAAAACATAAACACACTGACACGCTGGCGATTACATCATAACATATATGCTGTGTTTTAGCACTTCTCTCACGGCCCAGTACCTGAAACATGCCAGAATTTAAATTAAAAAAAAACAAAGTACTGCCCAGAAGATAAGTGCTTCAATACTGATGTTCATCAAGTGTCATATATCACTGTCCAGAAGGGGGAGACATTCACTGCTGGGCATCACAACTGAAGACCCCCCCCCCCCCACTAGGAAAGTGCGATCACATAAAATCCACTGTAACACACATATAAATGGCGTTGCTGAATTATTTATTATTCTTTATTTAGCTGGTTTGTATACTGAGTTACTTTATCATGACTCACCCATTTATATACCAGGGTTATTTATACTGGAGTAATTTAGGGTAAATGGCTTGTCGAGGGGGTTATAGTAGGAGCTCCTCAGATAGCGAGCCACCAACTCTAACCATGACACAATCTGCTGGCCCCCAAGGAAATGCCGTCGTAGGAAAGACGCCTACAGGTACGGAGGCAGTGTAAAAACCAGCTTCCACTTCTCGACCCACAGGTCGTCCTGTGTCGGTTAGTAGTGTATTATAAAGCTCATCTTATCTTATCTCTCATAAGACCGGCATCAGGTCTAGGGTGTGGTTTCACAGCCCAGAATCCAGCGAATCCAGGATAAGCTCCACACCACCACGGCAGTGACCAGGATAAAGCGGTTAATGACGACAAATGGATGGATGGACACTTGGATGGATGGATGGATGGATGGATTGCCAATCTTTTTTTTAATTTCCCACCATCCTGCAGGTGTGAGTTTGATAACCAACGCTCATTCAAAGAGCTCCTACTGTGGGTTAAATACTTTGCTCAGGAGAACAACAGCAGGTGCCTGAGGGCAGGGCAACAAACGCTCATCAGTCCCGCATGAATACAAACCTGAATACGTCACTAAATACAGACTGCATTTTTTTTTTTAGCTTAGACGTTAGCTTAGAGTCCGTACAAACAAACAAACAAATAAATCCACCCACTGCAGTCTTTCTTTTGACACCAGCCTTTTGTTTCAGGGCTGCTAACACTGTGTGGCTTCGACAGCCCTTCAAGCGGCATCATTCTTGGGGCACAAAGCCAAGCGGAGCGACGTAAATGAACAGCACCTGCGAAGAAGTAAGACTCCTTTGGTCCGCTTCCTCCAAACCGCTTTTGCTCTAAATTGCCTTATACAAAAGCAAGCGAAAAACCAGGCAGTTGAGTCTGTGGGTCTCCAGCAGCACAGTACGGAGACAAGTGGGTCGTGATTGGAACGCAGCGGTAAGTAAGGCTTTAATGCCGAGCTAAAATCACTATAAATGCTCTTAAAAGCCCACACGTGGAGTTATTTGTAAGCGTTAGCATGCAACTGCGTCAATATTTAAACTTTCATGCGACGCATCAGTTCTGTTATGTTCGCTCCGGCACCCATTTGCAGTCTTCAGCTTCTGCAGAGGTAACGGTTGTTCTAGTCGGCCGAAGTTCAAAGGTGGAGAAAGGTATGTGACGCGAATCAGATCTTGAGTAAAAAGTGCAGGAGAGTGTAATATATTTCTCAATTAATTCGTAGGAAATTTTCAAGGCTTCCTATAAATATTTCTGATATTCACTCTTTCTGCCGTCCTGGATGGGATGCTGGTCCATCACAGTCTTTACTAGAAGCCATTTCTCATGAATCAGTGCTCTGGAAGTTGTGAATAAATATTATCCATCCATCCATCCATCCATCCATCCATCCATCTATTTTCCTTAAATGCTTGTCCTGGTCAGGGTCACAAGGGTCCAGAACCTATCCTGGATTCACTGGGCTCTAAGCTAGGACAGAATACCCTGGTTGGGACACCAGTTCATCGCAGTATTAGTGAATACAGGACCTTTATTTAATGTTAAAATGTTTTTTAAATATTACATAACATTCGTCGAAAGTTCACAATATTGGCTTTTGGGGTCTGTGATCCGACTAAGGCTTGACAGCTCAAATTAGCATTCATCTCAACCATAGAAATTAAATTTTTAACAACTGCCCCAGGTGATTAACATGCAAAAAGGCATTTTAAACGCTTGGACTTGTGCACAGTGGCTGTGAAATGACCTCTACATTGAAATGAGAGTGAGGTGTTAAGCAGTTTGCTAGCCGTCCTGCCCCAGTCCTGCGGGCCTCAGCGAACCTGTCTGACCCCAGCAAGAGCAGCAAACGTGTCCTCGCCTGCAGCACCACGCGACAGGCCTTGGCCGGTGACAGGGGGGCATGTAAAGGCCCTAAGGCAAGACAAGGCAGAAGACTGTTGGTAACATCCCCGTGGATCTCTTCCGCTTTACCAACTTTAATCTCAGACACATCTGTCCTGCTTCACCTGTAACAAATGTCCTTTCTTCTACCTGTTTTTATTCGGGCCCTTTCCGGGTGCACAGTGCAGGCCAGGCCAGGGTACGTGGACCGAGGGTGTATTGCTTTGTTGAAATGGTTTCGTTTCGTGTTTCTTTTTTACTGTTAACATTCTTTAGTTTCGGTGGTCAACGTAACGTTGTAAGTCATTCTGCTGCGGACTGTATCGGGGGAGTTCAAAGAAAGGATCAGGTGCCAGACACCTTAGGTACGTCCCTGCTTGGCATTCCAGAAGAGTCTCGAATCCATTTCAGACCCCGTTCTTTCCCCATCTCCTATCTGTTCTATGAACGTTGCCGACATGATCTGCTTAAAAATCGTACTCCATATCAACTCCATGTGCAGCTCCTTGAGTCACCTACGGCGTACTTTCAGTCGTACGCAGCTTTGGAGAAGCTCATCGATGAAAACATGAATGCAATGTAGTCTACCCTATTAAGGCAGTTTTTCCTAAACCAAAGGCACACAGAAGTGAGAGGAGGTTTTTTTGGACTTGTGAAGTGATGCCCTGTGGTGAGGTGCGAGAGTCTCGGGAACTGACCACCTGTGACATCGCACCATTTTATTCTGTGCCCCCGGTGCCTTCGAATCTCGAGCTGCTCTTGGGCGACTGTATGGCTTCTTCCCCTAAGATATCATGTGTGGTAGCGCTGACTCTACTTTAGAGCTTGACAACAACTCAGGAATTTCTTATTTATGCCTCATCCGCTGAAGCCTAAACTGCTGCCGCAGACCATCTGACACTAGTGATTCAGGAAGTCCACGCAGCCCACTTAGCCGACGGTGAGCACATAAAGAGCTCAGCAATTATTCAGTGAGCCCGGCAACCTTTTTTACAAAGACTAGCGGTTAAAGCTCTCCTACGTGCAAGCAGTCTTGCTCTTGATGGATGAAAGCACAAGCAAAGGTGACAAGAACACAGCAGGATGGAGAACCATGGAGACCTCCTACCTGTCACCAACGACAAAATGCGGGATGGTTGGGAAAATACCACGGTCGCAGCAAGGCATGTGGGACCGGTGAGCTCTTTGAAAATGAAGGGATGTTTCAATAACCCCCCGGCTGGGAAATACACCGACACAGAGCGAATGTCCCTGGTAGAATCACTGTATATTTCAAGGTCGCTGCAGTCTTGGTCAGGCCTTTGGGAACGTGTCTAACATTTGAGTCACAAGTCACCTTTCAAACTTAAAGAGGCTGACAGCAATGTCACAAAGAGGAAAAAAAAAAAATCTCTCAGGTTATCTTATATCTTCCAACGGCCAAATTCACCTGTGCCATTGACTGTGCAGCGAGAAGCAGCTGTTCTTCACAGTTTCCCTTGACAACTGCCGCAGGTAATGTTTACCGATGCCTGAAACAGGCTGCTGATGTCCTATTGGTATGTAAGCAGTTGAATGAACTGACCCGGCGCTCGTACTACACACCACACGATCGGACGGCTCCTCTCAGAAGTGTTTGAGATCTGCCATTGTTACAGCATCATTATATCGTAATTGCAAATCGCTTCAATGGCCAGGCAAAAGTGTTGCATTAATAGTGGAAAAGAAATTATAATCACAGCGACAAACTGGTTTGCCCCCACGTTCAAGGAAAGCACATCAGATTCCAAAACAAATCAATATGAAAATATCCAGTGCATAGAAGGCGCCCGACAAACTGTTTTTTTTTCCCCAGATTCATACTATGGTTGGTTTGAACCGTCACAGACGGTTTCCAAAAGAAATGACCGATCATGTCTCATCAGGGTTTCTCTACTTGTCCCCTCCTCTGCACGCCGTCCCCGAGGAAGTGCTGATGTCAGAGCACCGCCGTTTCGCTCGAATGCTCTGGATCAGCGCCGGCTGGAAAGCAGAGTCACAAGGGCAGGAAAATGGATTCGTCTTCGCGCAAAGTGGCCTCCGCCGCTCCCGTTCTCACCCAAAGCCCCATAAATCACAGCAGTGAAAGGGAAAGGGAGGGCCACAGCAGGAGGAGGAGGAGGAGGAGGAGGAGAAGGCCCGCTGTGACGCTTCCTCTGGACGCCGTCCAGGAATCCGGGAGCCGGGGCATCTATCCTCGGTTACATGAATGAGCCTGCGCTCGTGTCTCCGTGCAGACGGCGCTCTTACCATGTCTTTACACCCGCAGCGCCCAAAACAACAACATCTGGTGCCAAAAAAACTGCGTCACTTAATGCCGTTCCCTGCACAGGAGGTATTTCAACATCCTTGGCACCCTCACAGCGCAGATTCCAAAATACTGCATTGTGTTCCGGTTGTCTGTCACTTATCCCACTTGAGTAAATGACTAGGAACTTCCACTGGGGGCACAGAGCCAACACACACCTATGACACCTCGCGCAGGAATCTCATCGCCGCGGTGCTCATCTGTCAAAGAAAATGATATCATCGGTAATGTCTTCCTCACCAGAGATATTACATAGTTAAAGGTCCAGATCCAGGAAATCCTGCTTTGCATCTCCCAGTAAAAGTAAAAATGTCTCAGTCCCATCCATAGTGCTGCCAGCCAGCTGTCTCCGGCTGATAGGCTTGACCTCTGAGACGGTGGCATATTATTGGGATCGAATGAGGAAACAATGAAATTGTGATGGCGAGGATGCAACAGGGAGGACCCGCCTGATGTCGGCATTCTTTACAGGGAAAAAACCGTCATCTGTCATACCAGGACTGAAGCCTGGCAGCACTGCACGTCACAAAGAAAAGAAAAGATGCTGGTAGAAAAGGGAGGAGCTCTTTTCAGTCGAAAGTATACGTAAAAAAATTGTCCGCCAGTGTTTGCTATATCAATATTTGGTGTTTCTGTTAAGAACATCCGACTGGGCTCCCGTTTATTTTCGACTTCTGGTTTGTTTCCAACTGTATGAAGCTGTATTAAAGCATGGCAATAATAGTGTGTGCTGGAGTGTTTTTTTTAAATCATTTCCAAACTCTTTATATATTAACCGGATTAAAGCACACTTACTCCTGGTAACAACGTGATCACTGCTGTGTATTTTCTTTCTCAGGGAAACAACCTGATGTGTTTAGTCCACGCGGACGGCTGTCGTTTCAGATTGTTGAATACTACGGCGCTGCGTATTTCGCAGCCTCGGAATCTCCCCCGACTGCTTACAGATATCTGCACGGAGAGAGGCAACAAAGTGGACTTTGTGAAAACATTGTTAGTGAATTTTATGTACTGTATGGATATGTTACGGTAAAAAAAATGAGGCAGCTCAGCTGTTGATACTGTGGTGTGTGGAATAATAAAAATATGGAGTCGTCCCCCCCTCCCCAGGTTGCACTTATATATTCCCATAGCCTTTACATTATATGGGATAACTTTTTCAGAAATATATAAGTGGAACTTTTTCATAGTGTTCCTGAACATCAGCTGGCAGCTTTTATAGCTCAGCCGACATCAGAGATCAGGTTTTAGAACATTTTGTTTTAACAGCGTATGCAATGTCAATAAGGGCGCTTAGCCTCTTGTTTCCAATGTACAGAATCGTGCATTTAGATTTAGACAAAGCGCAACAGGCATTCGGAAGATTTTCCTTAAAGATCATAAGGGATTCTTAAATCTACAATTCCCATTTGAATTATGTTTTTTTTTTAAATGTTGCATTTGTAAACCATTGCTGGTAAGATGCAAATAATTTTTACCTCGACCAAATATACGCGGGATGCAACGCGAAGCTGTATTTGGGACACACGGCATGTCAGAGCTCTATTAAACCAAGGCTGTTTATCTTTGCTCGTCTTCTGTGTAAGACGGTTATTTTCTACAACCTGTGTGAACACATACCTTTCAAATACAATTTTCATCAGCCTTGAATTGTGCGCGTCTGTGGTGCCCCGACACGGAAAGATGTCAGCCCGATAGCCCACATTACCTTACTGTACACAATACCAATGAGCTCTAATTTGTTTTTAACAAAATTTTGCCAGTAAAAGGAATGGAAGTGATTATCATGCCAACAGAGGCAAAAAAGCGAGAAGTCGAGGGAAGTAAATTAACAGTATTGAATGTGGCTGCAGTTCATTCTTGAAAAACACTCATTTTAATCAGTTGATGTCTTGGATCTATGGATATTTGACATAAAAAAATATGGGATGACACACGCCTGAAAGAGGACATTTTGAAGAAATATGTTGACCTCAGGTGATTTTTGGGTTTGAGCAATGGGTTTTTATTATTATTATTATTATTATTATTGTTGTTGTTGTTGTCGTTGTTTTCATCAAACCTTCAACCTACTCCTTTCGAATTGTCTTTTCTCCATAAGGTGATTAAAGTATCAGAGTGTAACTTGGTATTTCGGCTGGTAAAGGCAGGAGCTGCTCTCCTCGGCGACAACCCAAAGATGTCTTTCTTCTGTTACTTTTGCCAAAATGATTAAAATGCAAAGGGTTGTGAATTTTGGCCTCCTATCAGAAATCTTCTCCAGTAAAGAGGACCCTATATGAAAAAGAAGGAAATAGCACTACAGACTGTGGCCTCCATCTGAGGCCTCCACGTCACACGTTTAAAGGATTGAAAACAGCATGGATTCAGCAACAAGGTGCTGGACTTGTTTCTCCAAAGTTTTTGTCCGTGGTGGTTTGTCAGCTGCTTCTGTAGACTTTTTTTGGCTTCTGATAAAACCCATCCCAAAGATGCTCTGTTGGCTCGAGAGGCAGGACAGTACAGGCTACTGTAGAAAAGTAAGGCTACTGTCACGACTGTGCATCTTTAAAGTGTAAAAATCTCACCAGGTTGTCTGTTTCTGAAATACTGGAACCAGTGCATTTGGCACCAACCATCATGCCATGTTCAAAGTCACCACACATCTTTTCCATTCTAATGTTTGTTCTATGCGCTTTATATGCATTATCACAACCACGTGTCGCACCTCTGAGCAGGACGAGCAGTATGTATAAATGGCCGTGTGTACGTGTGAGTGGTCAGTGAGCGTATAACAGATGAACACAGAACAAGAGAAAACTGATCACACAGGACAGGTTAAATATAATTGTGAACAATTACCGATCAAACCTTTCCGATTAATATCCATCCCTTCATTATCAGTACCTACTTTATCCTGGTCTGGGTCACAGCAGTTCGGAACCCATCCTGGACTCACATGTCACGACTCCACACCCTTGAGGGGACGCCCGGCCACCGCAGGGTGGTCACACGTGCACACAGCAGGAGCAATTTAGAGTGACCAATGAACCTGAAACACATGGCTTTGGACGGTGGGAGGAAACCCACGTAGACAAGGAGAGAAAACGCAAACTCCGCACAGGCTGAGTTGGATTCAAACTTGCGGTCAAAGAGCCCAGGTGCTATGAGGTGGCACTGCTATCCTTTGCCATTAATATGTATCTTGATGGTTCCTTGGAGAGACATTATTTCTATTTTCCACACCACTTCAGGCAAAGTATATAGAGGTGTTACAGTGTCCAGGAGCCAGGCACAACAAGCCCCCCTCGCTGAGACTGAGTGCCTCCTTACACACCTGGACCGTGTTCACTGTTACCTCCCGCTATGTGTTTTACAGTCATTGCTGACTTGTTTATCCGCTTACAGATTTCCGGTTACCATTGGTCCATCATTCTGCCAATCATCATCGCTCGTAACGTCACAGCCACCCCCTTGGCCAATAGAATTCAAGGCGGCATGATTTCAATAAGCTGACGTTTGACTATAGAACTTCGGCTTCGCTTGTTTTCACTGTTCGTTTTTGTTTCTACTTTCAGTTGCGGTTTATTTTTGCTACTACTTGTACAAACGGGTGGTCCCCTGTTCCACGTTGTCACTAGTCTTCCAGTCTTATTCGTATGAACTCGTCGCTGACCGTGACGCGGAGAAAGTGAACAGGTACGAACGTCACGTGACACACATTTGCCCACGTAGATTTGCCCACGTAGATTCCCCCCCCCCCTGTCTAAATCACACCAGGTACGGAGCGAGTGTTACCTGTGTGTTCTGGTTTGGGGGTCGACAGGCGCTGAAGATGTTTTTTCGGTTTGTTTTTATTTAAATTGGGTATTTAAAGTTATTAGCATAGCTTGCGCTACGTCAGCTTTCCCCTTCTCGTTCTTTCCCTTGACGCCGCCTACGTTCCTCTGTCTTCTGAGCGTTTAATATAAAATCTATTTGCATTATTACCCACTTAATATTTAGAAGTGAAAGTTAACTTTGCACCAAACCCACGTTTTTTTTCTCCTCTCTCTCTTTCTGCCCCCATCCTAGTCCCGGTGTTCAAAACAGTTAAGGTGTCACCCCTGTAGCCCTACACACTTGGGGTGGTAAAATGACCATTAGAGAGAACTCTGTAGCTCACATAGTCTCATGTGGATTCTTGCTTGCGAACCCACATTTCCCAGGGAGCCGAGGAACCACTCCTCAATCCGAAGATCAAACCTCTTGTCTGTGTCATCGTTCAAGTTCACACTTTCAAGAAGGACCCGTCCATCTCTCAGCCCTTGTCTGTACCAGCAGCTCCGTCTTCAGCGTCTCCTCTGTTTCACGACTCTCACAGCTGTAAGTAAACTTTGCACCTGAGTCCAGTGCAGCTCATACCTGTGTGGTCGTAGCAACGGCGAAGTCGCCTTAAAACTAACAAATATTAGCATCATTGTGTTGTCTTTTCTGCTGAGTCAAGAAATGAATTTGATTTATCGATTTGGGCACAGACCAACTGTATGGTGATGATGGTTACAACCAGTAACAATGCCTTAGCCACCAGCACTATCTGGTTATTTGTGCATAGTTTAAAAACCCATGTAGTTGCTAGTATTGAAGAAATATCCAAAAATGTGGGCATTTAAATTCAAATTCATCTGGTTCTGGGTAAACTTTATACTGGATGGCAGCATTTCCAATACCTAACTAGCTCAATAAATGCATAGCTATAACGTTTGAACAAAAGTAATTAAACATAATACAAAGGTTTTCATATTTGCATATAAACTTTAACCATGTATGTGCGTAGTTGCACAGCAGACAGCATACAGTACTGTGCAAAAGTGTTAGTAATGCAACTTCAATGTCTGTTGAGAAGTACAGGTAGATTCTTATCTACCATCAGGGAGGTTTCTGATTTGTCCCAAATTCATTGTGCAGCCTGAGAATGACCTCAAACACCCAATCTCACTCATACACAACTATCTTGAGCAAAAAGAAGGAATCCTGCAACAGATGGTATGGTCCCCACAGACCCCTGATCTCAACATGATCAAGTCAGTCTGGGAGGACATGCAGAGACAGTCAAAGTCTGCAGAAGAACTGTGGCCAGTTCCTCAAGATGTTTGGCAGAACCTACCAACCTCTACCTTAAACTGCATGCAAGTTTGCATAAGAGAATTGGTGCTGTTTTAAAGGTAAAGGGTGGTCACACCAAATATTGATCCAATTGAGGTTTTTTTTTTTTTTTGTCTACTGCACTTTTTAGAAGGTTTATTGATTAATAAGTATTCATGGCATTATTTTGGACCCATCCTTGCTTTATAGCATTTTTCCCACAGGTGCCTAAGACTTTTGCACAGTACTGTAGGTGTTTGCCCTTTAGTACAGCCCCTGGAAGACAGTCTGCTGACGTGCTCATTGGTGTAACATTGATCTGTTATTGGCATGTCCTCAGTTCTAGTTTGCTAACAAAGCCTCTAATGTCAGAATGCATTATAGGCTTGTGAAGAGCAGGTGTGCTGAAATGGCCATTAGCACCACAACACTGGCAATCTGAAAATAATGAACGAGCAACACTGCATGAGTACTTGGTTACTAGCTGCTAATGAGATGTCCCCAAAGGACACTGAAACAAATGGGTCCTTCAAAAGTGATTAATACAAAAGAAGACAAGTTTTTGTCATGCAACTAAAGTGCAGAAACAGGAGAAGCTTTGTGTCCTTGTAGGAGAGAACCTTTAACCTCTGATGCAGCTAACAATTTGTTGCCCCAAGCTGAGGAAAAGGAAGATTCTTTTTGTCAGCTTTGCTTATTTTTGTTTACCCCCCCCCCCAACATTATGCTTTTGCATAAATTGTCATACAATTTAACATGTAGCCCAGGATGGTCCTTGTATATCTGCTTGCTTCTCAACCTTATTCCAAGTATTTCATCTGTCAGGGTAATATTGTTGAAAACTAAACAAAATGGGTTATACCATTAATGAAATGTTAAATATACTGGGTAGGACCCCTTTTGCTCTCAGAACAGCCAGAATTCTTTCTGATTCAAAACTGCGCTAGAAACATTTGTTTTGAGTTTCCGGTTCGTGTTGATGTGATTTGTCAACTGCACATTCATGTTGCCAATCTGCTGTTCTATTATATCCAAACGGTACTGTGCTGGATTCAGATCTGGTGACTAAGGAGGTCCTTGAAGTTCTCGAACTGGTTCTGTGATGACTCTGTGTTGGTGACTTGGTGCATTATCATACTGGAGGTAGCCGGAAGATGGGTAGTTTGTGGCTGTGGCATTCAAACAATGTTTGATCAGTATGGTTTGTATTAAGAAGCCCAATGTGTGCCAAGAAAATTTTCCACATCATTACACCACTACCATCAGCCTAAAGTGTTGACACAAGGCAGGTTGGCTCCATAGCTT
Organism: Arapaima gigas; assembly: GCA_900497675.1. Taxonomy (NCBI): domain Eukaryota; kingdom Metazoa; phylum Chordata; class Actinopteri; order Osteoglossiformes; family Osteoglossidae; genus Arapaima; species Arapaima gigas. The sequence goes on along the minus strand of UFQX01000065.1, from coordinate 953,396 downwards.
CATGTTGTTTACACCAAATTCTGACTCCAACATCTGTGTGTCACAGCAGAAACTGAGATTCATCAGACCAGGCAACGTTTTTCCAATCTTCAACTGTCCAGTTTCAGTGAGTCAGTGCCCACTGCCCTCAGCTTCCTTTTCTTGGCTGACAGGAGTGGAACCCGATGTGGTTTCCTGCTGTTGTAGCCCGCCTGACTCAAGGCTCGACATGTCGTGAGTTTAGACATGCTTTTCTCTCTATCACTGTTGTAAAGAGTGGTTATTTGTGTTACTGTAGCCTTCCTGTTAGCTAGAACCAGTCTGGTTGTTCTCCTTTGACTTTTCATCAACAAGGTGGTTTCATCTGCTGAACTGCCACTCATTGGATGGTTTTTGCACCTTTTTGTGTCGACTCTGGAGACCGCACGAAATCCCGTGCAAGCAGCAGTATCTGAAATACACCAACAAACATGCCACGGTTAAAGTCACTCCGATCACTTTTGTTGTGTTTTTTTTTTTTTTTAAACCCCCCCCCAAATTCAGAGGTTTGATGGACCTTCTCTAAACGTCATCACCTGTGTCTGTCTCTGCATGATTGGTTTGTAACACAATTGCGTGAACAAACAGGTGTTCCAAAAAAAAAGCACACCCTCGTGTGTGTATTTTTGTACGATATCATTGGAAATCTTATTACAGTATCTTGTGAAGAAGTTACAGGAGCTTTATATGAAATTTAAAGTAGTCTGTCACTGTTATGTCTGGACCTGTTTTTGTTAACCAGATATATGCTTCATTGTTTTGGCTCTCAGACATAGATGTCTGTAATTCAAAGTTACTGATATATGAAGTCAGCACAAAAATGTGTTCTATTTAGAATTATTGTCTTGTTAGCCATAGTTTTAATCTGACCTTTTATTCAAGTCCATAAAGCCTCAAGCGTAGTCACTTGTGTAGCCTAATCTTATTTTTCAATCAATTCTGCAAATTCAGTTCTAAGGAGATATAAACCGAATTCATAGATCAATGGATAATCATCATTAACTTGTACTTTGCGCTGTATAAATTAAGAAAAGCTCTAGAGCAGCTTCATGTTCTAAATTCAGTCACACTTTTAGTATTGGCAGCAACAGTATCTTGTAACTTGGGTTTTCGAGTCATCTGACTGATCCTTCAGTCAAAGCAACTGACAAAAGTAATGGATCATTCAGCCACTTGATAACACCCCCCCCCTACCCTTTAGCTGTCCATTATAGACTCAAAAGAGTCTTCATCTTCCTTGTTGTGGACAGATTTAGAAAAAGAAACAGTCCAGCAGCACTAAAGTAATAAATGACAAACAACGGAAAAATGGGATGAAAAGCACAGCTCAAAAAGCTGTCACAAACAATTCAGGCTGTAGCACAACGAAGCACTTGATGACAGAATGAGATGCCCCCAAGGAGACATCTTCTAAACTCAGATACATTCTAGTGTGCAGCAAGATATGAGGCAGAAGGTGAGCTTTAATCACCTTAGTTTAAGAGCGTCAGTGACTGGGCTACAAGGATGGAGCTTCAGGGACAATGCAGAATATTAAAAACGTAGGGTGAATTTTGCTAGAATGTACATAGGACTGCTTTACGTTAACCAAAGGCCCCCCTTAATGATACTTAACAGGCTTCTGATTGGTTAGGAGGGGGGCTCTCATGAAATTGCTAGATGGGGGGGGGGGCAGCTATGAGAAACTAATATGATGGGATAAGGTGGATCATTATCTGTCTCTGCTAGCTAATTTGGTTTTTTTTGGACTGCCAGTCGTCACAGCCACAGCTCGCCTCGACTTGTTTTCAAATGCATTAGTTTCCCCGCACGGAGGGCATCTGCTTTAAGAGTCAAAAGGAACAAGTTCCATCAAGCCATTTCACAGGCAGCACCACAGGTAAAGATGGAGAGGATTGAATTCATTTCACATCTTCCAGCTCAAACTCGTTTCATGTCATTTTAGTTTTATCATACTTTAATCAACTGTCTTAATTTTATGGTTGGATCCCACAGTTGTACATCTGCATTTAGATGTGTTGCAAATGGAAAAAAGACTTGTTTTCAATAAGCAGTGCTGTGTAATACCCAAAATTAGATGAACTCTGATTATTCCAGATTTGTTGTTTGTTTGCTGTGCTAGTTGGGGTTTAGATGCGAGGGGGGGCTTTAGAAATGATTCACATGGAAATGTTTGTTTGTTTGTTTATTTTGACAAAGCATGACTAGCTAAAATAATGTATTGCAGTAACAAGACATTAGGAACACCATAAGAGAATAGCCCCTTTATTTAGACCCCTTTCCACTTTTCTCTTTTTGCAGCTTTTTGACATTAAAATTTAACACTTTTTTTGGGGGGGGGGGGGTCAGGTCTAATAGTTTGAATGGAGCCTGAGAACAGAAAAAATGTTACCTATATGTCTATGTCTATGTATTGCACATATATGCATACATCTAGTTTGAAGTTCTGTAGCAATAATTTAGTGTTAGGTGACAGTAGCTTTCAGGACCGGCATTCTCTTGCTTCTGGTACAAACACAGGTTCTGCTTAAAGGTGGGTATTGATTTTGCTTGTCCCTGACCACATTGTACATGAAGACTGATTAAAAATATCTACCAGTGTTAAGTAGCCCAGAGGCTTATTTGTGACTAGCTGGCATAGGGGTGTGACACAACACTGAAAAATGAATTTATTTCTCGAGGCAACTCACCGCAGTATAAAAACTGTTAAAATTCCCACTGCCTGTATTCAGGTTAAAAAAAAAAAGGCACTTTCTTAATGGAAACATTCACAGAGGGAAGTTACTGTATTTGTCACAGTGGTATTTGCGTTCAGTTTCATTTTTTGAATGTTTATCAAATTGCAATACATTTCCGGGGGGAAGAAAGCAGAAAAAACATGATGCATACACATTAGGCATATTCTTATATATTCATGTTGCTGGTGCAAACCTAATAATAACTCTTAAACCAGTTGAAGGCTTATAGAAATCTCACTAAAGTGAAGGGGAAGGTTGTTCAGGAGTGACAAGACACAGATGAATATTGGTGAACTTGGGTGCAGTTTATTTAAAAAGTGAAAAAAGTGCAAAGGCGATTGATGCGTGACCTGGGAAACATGACTGTGGGCTTGGAGGACAAACGCTAGGTTACTTAGGGAGTGAGGAAGAGCTGGAGGTACTAAAACGGGCATAAATAACAGCCTGCCTACTGATAACATCTTCCTTTTATAGTCCGAATTCCCAGATTATGTAATTGGTGGGCTGGGCTGTACTAAGACCTGCTGATGACTTGGATGCTGTGTGGGATGTGGAGGGTATGGACACCAGCATCGTTGATACATGCAGACGTGACTAAGCTGGAGTATCATATATTGTGCTTATGTGCCACGTCACCTATGCTGGTTTTAACACCAGAACAAGCCGTTGGAATCCGGCAGCAGGTGCAGACACTACTGGTGTCCCGGACCTGTTCTCAAGCATACGCTTTGTGAGAAGGCCGCACCGGCATACGTACGAAGCGTGATTTGTGTGATTAGAGACCCAAAAAAATACACGAGTTACCTGATGAAACACGGTGCTTCTGATCAGTTGCTGCTTGCTGTTTTTGGGGGGGGTGTGGGACACCTCTGGAACCACAAATCGGAAATAATGGGACCAGACAGGAAACGGTTCAGAGAATTCCTGCAAGAGACAGACCAGCAGGCAGCGTGACAGAATGCACATGTAGGAATCACACCTTAATGTGTTAAACAAGACCAGTAAATGGGTTTTGTGTCACCTTAGTTAAATCTCCGAATATGTCCAAATTGTGAAAATACTTACAAGTGTATTTATTTACTTATTTAGCTCAGGGATTCACTAGCAGGTCTCCATTAACTAGTTTTGTTTGTTCAAGACCATCTGCTTTAAATTGCTTTAGCTAAGTGCTGAACCATGTGAAAGAATAGCTGATTCTCCTTTCGTAGCTATTTGGGTCTTGTCCTTTTTGATTTCTTAAATCTGAACAGGTGATATATTCTGCTTAGCTATATTCAATCATGATAAATTAACTGTTTATGATGTAATTGTCAAATGCAACACCTTTTTGCATGACATTGGTATAGTGTATGTACATATTATGTATAAATGAATGTTGAATGTTACAGATGTTGGTAGTAACAAGGTACTGTTTGCATGCAGTCAGGTATGTCTGCGACGTTGCTCTCCAAATGATTTGTTTGCCTGTTTCCCCGGTCAAATATGTCAGATGGAAGGGAAAGGAATTTACTTTGAAACTTTTCAGACTTCTTCTTGCAGCCACTTCCCACTGTGGATGGAGTTTCAAGTGGTTCGTTGAGTAGAATGAACGTGGAAGAGGACGGTGGTCCAAATGGGACTGGGACACAGAGCCGAGTTCACGTTTTCCCACGTGTTGTCCAGGGGAAAATGTTTCAACAGGTCACCAACCCCATGTGCTTTCGTTCCTCTGGTGACATGTGAGCTCTCTAAAGTCTCAAGCACAATTATAGTCTGTCTGTCATGTTGTCACCAGTGTGGGAACTTGGAAGGTGGCTTGGAGATTCCTGGATGCTCTCAGTGAGGCTGTACATTGCATAGCAGGTTACAATGATGGTCCTCCATCTGACAAAGGATCTGTGTTTACTAATACAGGATCTGTAAATTTATAATATCAGTTTAAAATGTCCATCACTGTTGCTTAGAAAAGTTAAAATGTATTTGTATTCATGTTTATAAATTGATCACATATTAGGAGAAATTAATATAAAACTAGTTAACATGCATTTATACACTTTTTGTGCAACTTTCATGCAGTGCTGTGGAAATGTTGACACTCAGCAAATATCATGCCTGCAGTGAACAGAATATGAGGCTGTGTGTTTGATTCTGTACATTTAATGACACAAATCATGCAAGTAAAAGTAAATAAAAAAAGAACCAGTGTGCAGTTTAGTATGATTAATAAATATGTATGTTATATTAACGTTCATAAATCCCACAAAGGAAATAGCTGTCTCTTTGAGCCCTTCAGAAGTTCTGTTGCACACATTTCGTATATGAATAGTGAAAGTAAAATTTGATTAGGTAGTTGACTTTTTATGAACACAGCTGTGTATGTTTTGCACTGTTTTATTTAATCTCTAAGGCAGAGTAACTTCCCAATTATACCTATAGGTCAGTCCCATATTTTTCTTCAGAGTCAGCTTTTAATGAGCTTTTTTTTTTAAAATTGGATAATTATTCTGGGGTGGTTTAGCTGCTGTTTAGCGTTATTGTGGATAATATAATATCGGTTATTCTCCAAGTTTTGCAAACAAGACTTCTGGAGCTATAAACTTGATTACCATGACCCCTAGTACTTGAATTAAATTCCTAAAGTGGGATTCTATCTTCTACTAGTCATTCATGTTTCATTTCTGGTTTTTGCAAAAAAACGTAATCAGGAGCAATTGTTAAGACAACCACATAGTTATTTAAAAAGTGAAACGGCTTCCCTTTTCCAACCTGTTTCATTACAAAATGTTAAAACAGTAAATGTCTCAGCATGGAAAAAAATCAGTGAAACCAACTTCATCACCTACTTAACAACATCAACAACTTAGAGTAAATCTTGGAACAAGTGGTGAACAGTGTAAATGAAGCCAGCGCTATATAAATTTACAGCAGAGACCTTTATTACAACTTGGGAGGGGGGGGGTCCCGATGGCTGGGTGCAAGCAATGGCATGAAGCATGAGGAGTGTGAAACAAAACAGTGATTCCCATAGTGGCTCCTTTACATTGGAACTCCCAGGACAGGCTGGGTCATCGGACACATGCAAGCTAATTTAATGTTTGCAAAGGTTGGCCTTTCAGGAGGCATCCTTTCTTTCTGAGCTGAGGTTTCCTTTTGTAAACGCAGACAGGAATACTAATGCCGGTCAAGGATTCCTGTATATATTTTCATACATTTGGATACAGTTGGTGCATTGACTTCTCAAGTCAAGGGCTCTGAAGAGTGGGTGTGTGATGAGTAGAAAGTCAGTCATCAGCATGACACTTGTGTTGAGGGTGTGACAGATCATGTCACCATGGAGAGTATTACCTAGGGGCCTGTAATGATGAACATTATCCATAAATGTGGAGAGTTTGTTTCAATGTAGGAAAGAGTTGGACGGCTTGATGTATGGCTTTTGACCCTAAAAACACATGAGCTGCATTTCTAAGCGATCTGTCAGAGTGCTGCATGTAAAAACCATGAGGCTTCAGGACATATTGGTGCTGCTTCTGGCTGCGTTTTGAATCAATAACTTGTAGCCTTCAGAAAGAGGCTGGAGTTAGGAGGTTGGGGCTTAGAGGTCTAAATCTTATTTCACCATATTTCCCAGTGCATTTATGCTTGGAGCTCTCCAATCTGGATAGACATAATAATAATTATCATTCAACATTGTTTTGTTTACTCGTTGCATGTGAGGGATTCTGACATCAGTCCAAATATGATCATAGCAACAACACTGTAGTCCCTTGAGTTTATTTTGTTCACAGCTCAACTCTGGTCTCCACATGGCAGATGTGTGATGTAAAACACTTTAAGTGGACTGTTGCTCACTGGAACACAACACTGACACTTCTTTGTTTTGCTCTCTGGACAATTGTATGCATCCAAGCACTTATAAGCTCCGGATACTGATCTGTTCTCCGTTTGTTGACCAGACTCTCTAGCTGAGCCACTCTCCCAGCAACTGTATTCCATAGTGAGGATTCAGGATGGTATGCTGGCTCTGTGAGAAGCATTGCTGCATCACAGCACCTGGAACGATTGGCGTGAGTTTCAATCCCGCTCAGTCTGTGTGGAGATTGCATATTCTTCCAGTGTCTATGTGAGCATCCTCTGCGTGCTCTGGTATCCTCCCACAGTCCGAAGACATGTTTTATTTTAATTGGTCACTAAACTGCCCATATTTGCGCATGCAAGTGGCCACCCTGCGGTGGACTAGGGTCCCATTTCAGCAGTCGTCTTATACACTGGCACCCCACAGGCCCAACTTCAGAATAGGCTTCATCATTGCTACCATGATNGGACTAGGGTCCCATTTCAGCAGTCGTCTTATACACTGGCACCCCACAGGCCCAACTTCAGAATAGGCTTCATCATCGCTACCATGATGATGGATGNTTCAGAATAGGCTTCATCATTGCTACCATGATGATGGATGGATGGATGGATGGATGGATGGATGGGTCCTAACTGGAGGACATGTATGCTTTTCATGCACCTGCAGATTTATTGTCAGGATAAACTCTGGGTGTGGTAACAAGTGCATAGCAGAAATTAGTACTCTTTGCCACAAATAAGTTCAGTATGTGACAAACAAGGTTTATTACCAGTTGGGCTTGAAAAATCTAAATCTATAAAGCCTGGCTTTGGTTCAGAGGAACATATTAAGCACTTTAAAATGCATTAATTTGGCCTGGGCCTCCCTGGCCAATTTCACTTCACTTATGTAATAGAGATTTTCATGTTTCATCAGTGACTTGATCCAATGGTGTCTGGGGCCTTATCAAAAGTGAAGTTCCACACTGTAAATTATAGACACTTCCAAGTTCCTTAACACGATAGCAGATTTTAACAAGGAGCATATTTAATATAAAAATCAGGTGCACTGAATCACTTAGAAGTAGGATGAATCCATGGTTTCTATAAGCTTTCAGTGTTTTTTCATGGAACTTCTGATCATTTTTACTTAGCTTTTTGTTCTGGCTATTTTTAGAAGAAATTTCGACAGAAAAGCTGGCATTGTAAATAATTCACCAAATGATATTATCAAGAGACGTATTTAAACTCTTTGGGCGCTTTCTTCAGCTATTTAACTCTTGTATAAAATTGCTGGTAAATTTCTGAAGGGAACAAATTTCTGTATTTGTACCCTTTTGGCTTTAAACGGAAATGATGAATATTGAGTTGAGCTGTAGTCTACGCCCGAACCGCCACCCCTTTCAGTAATGGAAAACAGATTCCGAATAGCTCTGTTTGTTACAACAGAGAGCTGTCGGGGCCGGTAATTGCATTCATAACCGCAAAGTTGTTTGCATTAAAATGGTGTGGGAGAATGTAATTAAAAACATATTTGATCATTCACAATTGTCTTTCTAACTCGGCGACTCACTAGACGCACATTGTATAACGCCCCCCCCCACGTATGACTAAGTCTGTCTGAATACACATTTTGGAAGTAATCAGCAATGCTAATATAATTGTGCTGATTGTATTCACAAGAACAACCAAAGAAAGAAACATATTTATAGTACGCAAAATATTACATTAATGAAGTTTCTTTTCTGTAGGTGAGGACTTAAAGTGTATATACGGTGCCCAGCTGAGAGTCTGGACAGCATGTTTACCCCAGCAGTCCGACACACAGGCTCGCGCACATCTGAGGCCAGCCAAGGCCCTGGGGACACATTTTGCTTTCCTGCTGAGTTCAGCTTTGACGACACAACAGCGTCAGGAACAAGGTGTGCATCTCCTGTGGTTTTGGGGGTCGGTGGCACTCTGCCAGTGGCTGCTACCTCCCTGCACAACATCAAGGGCAAGCTGGGCAGGGGGTTAATGGGCGTTACTCTGGGTCACTTGTCTGGTAGATTACGTTGTTGAGTCATCGATTGTAGTATCCCCGAGGTTTACCGTTCTGGCCCGGATAACAGACTGCCATTGACACGTATGATTTCTATCGGACAGAGGCCCTGGGAGTAGCCGTGCAGGGATTGAAACTTCTAAGCGGTCCCACTCACAGTTTAGGCACTGTTGGAAAATAACAGTGTTTGGACACATTCCATGCCCTGTATCTCCTTGGGAGTTAAAGGGCAGAACCAGTGGTGGAGTTTCTCAAAAAGACAAGAAGTAAGGAAAGGATGTGAAATCCCTTAGCATTTAGAAGGTTCTCTTCGATATATTCCAAGCTCCCCTCCCTGAAGCAAGAAAAGAAGCAATCTGGTGGCAAAAAGAGATGGGTGGGAAAAGACAGAAGGACTATTCACCCTTTAATCTCTGCTTTTGTAGTAGGAGATTTAGCTGTAAGTGCAGTAGATTTTCTGTATGAATTCATTACTGCAAACTCACTCACTCACCCACTTGTCCAAGTCAGGGTTGCAGTGGTCCAGAGCCTATTTTGGCAGTACAGCATCCAAAGCATGTAGACTTAGACGCTCAACAGGATGCCAGTTTATCGCAGGGTATTAGTGAGACCGCTGTGTCAAATTAACAAAAAAATTAACAAATTTTTGTCATTAAGATACAATTCAAGAAAAACTGTGCATCTGTAATGGCAAATAAACACAGAAAACAGTATATTTTATGGACTTAAAAAAAAAAAACCTCAACAGGTTCAAATAATTCTTTAGAGAAGAATACAGGGTATGGTCAATTGTTATGGTAAATTCCTTCACGTGCTAATACTAAAGAGCACTTTCAGGAAATGGCACCGTAGGAGGTACTGCCGCTCAAGGCGTTTCTCTGTATATGTAGATATGTGTGTGTATATAGAGCTGCCTGTTAATTAACGTTTTACATCTTGTTTTCCTCTTTGTATCTCTTATAGCTGGACTGCTGGTAAACAGAGACACTAAAACTTAACAACTTGCTTAATTGCAATGGTGTGTCTAACATCTGGAGCTTTTTGTGTTGCGTTGTTCTGGAAATTGGGTGCCTCTGCAGGAACAGAACCAGGCCCGAATACCCGCCACCACCACTAGAGTGCTGTGGTGCATTGCAGATGTAATCGAGGTGCGTGAGTAGCTTTTTCACTAAGCCTTTCAGCGGGATGACAATGTAGACAATGTAAACCATGTTTACTGGGGTGCATCTGAAGAGCTGATAGTTTGTCAGGGTACTTTTGGAATGGAGGGAGTTATGAAACACTGTTTCACTTATGAGATGGTTTTTAATGCTAAAATGGAATCAGTACTACTCAGAAAGCTCCAAATCCTTGTTCTAACTATTTACTTGTACAAAGTTAAACAGGGATAACAGGAGGGTAAAAAAAAAAGTTTATTAATGCTGTGGGAAATGTGTGCAGTTGTGCTCCCTACAGCAGAAGTAGCTCAACGTCCAGTTACAAATCGGTGCCAACGTCTACGTGCAGAATTTAGTGTCAGTAACAAAAGAGTAGTACAAGCGCTCCTCATAATTTATCACAGGAGCAATTTACTACTGCAGGGCTATAAATGGTATTTAACATACTACTGTGCTGTCTTTTCTTGTATGTTCTAGAAGAGCTTATTCTCTTGGTATCCATTAATTACTTTTCCACATCCCAGTTATTCATTTATGACCACAATCCCCCAAGGTGGGGCAGTTGGAAATGTACATCGCACGATTTCTTATAGCAGGCAGTATTTCTCTTTATTTAAACTCTCTATATCCCAATTTTTGCTATAACAGTTTTTGAATATTCATAGTTATGTATTGCTATTTGGATGGGAAATTTTTCAATAGCTACATTTTATCTGAAGCTTATCCCTAATAATAAAAAAAAATCAAAATACAAATAAAAAACAAATGTAAAAAAACTACAAATACTGTACAGTGTACTGTAATAAAATAATTCTATGTCTTGTAATAAACTATATTGTGTTCTGTTACAAATTTAGCTGAAGCTAGACGCACCCGTGCACAGGTGTTACCAGCTGTTTCTGCTCATTTCACTTTGTCTGAACGTGTTTGTGCTGCATCACCACATTCATTTCACTTTTAAAAACAAAATAAACCTATTTATTTAAAAGATGTTTGTGTAAGACAGGGAGGCGCAGCGGGTTTGTCTGACGCACGTCTTTATTCACTTTATTCAGCATCTCATAACACTGAAGTCAGGTTGCGCGCCCTCTCATCTCCCATGTGTAACACAGTGATGAACACAAAATGTCCTGTACTGTACATACTGCACCGTGCAGTAAAAACATGCAAATTAATGACAACTTGACAAGAGTTTTCTAATTACTTAATGGGTATTTACAGCCTTTATCATGCTCAAGCCAGACGATAGTAGTTACGTAGGTTTTTTCTGATGGGCTGGGGGCGCGTAATTTATTTTTCCCTAATTAAAATAATGGCAAAAAGGCAGTCGGTATCCAGTGCGTTTTCAGGGATGAATTAGATTCAAATACCGAGGAATTACTGTACCCTGAACAAACTGCATTCCACCTATTTGCACAATTAATTATTGGATCTGATGTATTTGTTTTCACTCAGTAGTGAAAAGTTTTATGTTGAGTTCATGAATGAACACTTAAACATTTAAACAACACCGTTATCTAAAGCAGAGGTTCTCAACAGCTGGGGCGCAGACTGGAACCAGGCCATGAATGTGGTTTGCCATGCGGGGGAAAGAATACCTAATAAATAAATACATAGGCAACGGCACAAATGTTCCTAAAGGGAGCACAGAAAAAAGAGTGATTTATTTGAGGCATAGAATGGAAAACATATCTATTGATAAAATTAAAAACAAATTATGCCCATATTCAGTTTAGTGCTACTATGTAATTGCCGGAGTCCTGCATTCATCAGGTTAGTTTCATTAGTTCCAGTTCATAGATGCAGAGGCGTACAGTATAAGCTAATAGCAACAAGCTTGTTTTGTCTTGTCTTGTTGACAACACATACACAAAAGATGAGTGGTCTTCAACAAATAGCAACCTTTTTTTATTCTCTTTTATATGAGCAGCCCACTATAATAAAAAAAAAAAAACAATAAAGGTAACGCAGTATCTGAAAATACAAAAAAGTAAACCAAGTTTCATTTAAAAGTATAATCCATCATATATAAAGTATGGATTTGTTTTGACAGGTCATTTTCAAGCACAATATCCAGTGTGTGTGTGTTGTGTGCAGAAATTCTTTCCAACAAGGCAATGAAGCCATCAAAGCTATACATTGTGTAAATGTGTAAAAATAAGCGTATTTAAAAATCTTCATAGTTGCCATAGTTGTTGATGTAATATTATATGTCATATCATGTCTTTGGTGCATAAGGAGACTGGCATATTGCTGCAGCCTGCTATTACCGAAATATATTGTGCTACCGATGCATGGCAAACAGGTTGTATTTACTTCCTTATAGCTACTGGATAAAAACTGATTCCATTCATCTGTTAAAAAAAAAAAAAAAAAAAAAAAATGTAAATGTATGCTCTGATCAACAGCACAAAAAATGTTGACAGCCACTGGTCTAGTGCATAAATAAACTGTACCATTCAGACAGTAAAAACTGGTTATTGCTGACCTCTTATTTTTATCACTGGCAGTAGTAGTCAGTGGTTACTATTACTTTTATGATTGCAATATTGCTATACTTTAATTATTGTAAGCATTTGTTTGATAGATGCTCATTTCATCAAACCCTGTCTCCTTGTGTTAGTTGCATGTGAATTAGTCATTTCTGAAGATACAAACATTTCTCCAGTTTAGTTATCCATTTTTAATTAATCTTCACCAATCTGTTTTCTTTCTTCCGCACCACAAAAGAAATCTGAGCAGCTATTTGGTAGCAATAAAACTTACTCGCTTCAAGTTCAGCAGAAGCACTGAGCGCGTTGCTTTTATTGTAAACAACTTTATACTGTGTGCTTTCTGCTGAACGCATACACACCCAAAACAACCAACGTTATTATAATAATAACGTCCCATCCGGGGAAGTTGTGTAGCTTAGCACCCGTTGCTTTTTGGATAGGCTCCAATCTGCTGCAAGCCTTTCAAGATAAGTGGTTAAAGAAAATAAATGGATGTATATACTACCGTTTTGTTTGTTTGTTTGTTTGTTTGCCATAACTGTTTTTAAATTTTGTTAATTGCAGCATAAAGATTGTGTTGTTTCAATATGAATCCAGGCAAAGCTAATACTGCTTTTCATAATGTACTGAATGTATAAGCACAGAGTTTTTAAAGCAGCTGTTATAAAGTTATAAAACTTTTAGTAAATGTGTGTACATGTGTGTGAGAGATTTTGTAAGCCTATAACAACTAATTAAAGTGCTTTTAACATGTTATTGTTAATGCAACATTGGGAAACTTCTGTTCAGCTCTCTCAAGCTGTATTGTGTAGGTTAATAGTAGGTTATTGAATCATGCGGTTAGTACATCTGTAATGGAGCTTTAATTTCTCTACCATGTAACACACTGTTAAATAATACAGCCAAATTTAACAGTTGACAATGAGAGCATTTTAATGTATTGATGCAACTTTAAAATTGATGCTGTAAACAGACAGTACAACTTGAAAAAAGCAAAAAGGAAAAAAAAGAGACAGTATTTTCCACAACCTTAATTGGGTTAAGTTTCACAAAAGACCTATGATACTGCTTTAGTTCAGTAGCTTAATGCTGTAATCCTAAAATCTGTCTTTTAAAACACTCAAGTTTAGCTGGGCGTCCATCCCAGCCCAGAAGAAAGGCCTGCGCGTCAGCCTCTTAGCCCGCACTAAAAAGAGTTGGACCCCAGGCAGCCATTTGCAAGGGACCCCTGGAGCTATGTAAAGAATAATCAGAATAACCTTGGTGCTGCTGCTGTGGACCCCACGGTGATTTCATGCAGAAATGCAGAGGCAGAGATAAGCCTGTCCCTACATGGCCTTTGATCCAGTGCCCCTATGAACCACAGGGTGCCAGCAGTTTGTCAGGGCAAGATGAATGCCCATCACTGATAAGGAACCGAGTTCTGGGCAAAGACCATCGCTGGAGGGAGGGGGGGGGGGTGAGGGAATGTCATTCACTTCTACACAGAACAGAAACAGAAAACATATTGTTGGGCAAACATATAAAATTGCTTTCCTTCTAATATTAGACTTCACTTTTTTACATCAGTATTCTGGGTTATTGCTTTTATATATTTATGAAATATTAGTCACAGAGCTGGAAATAACGCAGAGCAAAGAGGACACACCATCCTTGAAACACCGTTCAAGCCTTAGCAGAAAAATATTGTTTATTAATTCATTTAGCTGAAGCTTTTTCAAAGTCACCTACTATGTGAGGGGTATACACTAAGCTGGTTAATCTGATTTACCCATTTATATAAGTGAGTAGTTTATGCTGGAGCAATACAGGTTAAATACTTTCCTCAAAGGTACTATATTAGACCCGGCAAATGCAGGCATTTGAGGGCAACACATATTTGGAGTAGCCATTATACCACATTCATACAGTCAGATCATGTCAAACTGGTCCCATTGTGCTCTCCGACCACTGACCAGTGTATTTAGCGGCTAACTTTCAAAGGTTACCTCTCATAACAGAGCAATGGAGGCTGAATTCTACTCTCTTAAGATACTGAATAATTCTGCAGAGTTTCTGAAAACCTAGCCCTCTGTTTTGCAGGTAATCGGCATCATAGGGTTTCTGCTGTGATTTTGGATGGTGCTACAGTTACTTTATTGGGTTTCATCATTTCCTTCACTTTCCATCACAATAGATGGTGAGAGGCGAAACATGAAAAAATTAGATTTAGAGGTGAAGCATCTAGAGCAAGAACATTCATCTACTCGGGAGAATTGGACAAAACTCTCTAGAGCAAAGGCCGAATACTATCTGGGTTATACACATTCCATTACAAAAGTTGTATTGCTTAAAAAACAGCGCCGCTATGATCTTGGGAAGAAGCCGAGGTATCTTTTAGCTTATCTGAAGTCATAACCGAACAAGAGGTCTATTAAAGCTGTACACAGTCCTTCAGGCCTGGTTATATATGACCCAGTTGCAATTAATCACACTTTTAGAGATTATTACAAGTCCCTCAACACAGCTCAAGGACTAGGCTCTTCCGACAAAATATACTCATTTAGAGTGATTATCGCTGACTAAGACGGCTCTTTTTTTAAATGCCTCATTCACAGCTGAGACGATCTGGGGTAGTATACAATCAATGCATTCAGGAAAAGTGCCAGGGCTAGATGGGTTCCTGGATGAATTCTATAAGAGATTTTGGCCTGAATTATGCCCTGTATTAATGCCAACTGTTAACAACATGCTTGAAGAGGACGGCGTCCCTCGTTCTAATAATATAACCTAATTTCAAAGAAAGGCAAGAATCCTCTAGATTGCTTCTCTTACTGACAATTAGCCTGCTGAATGTTGATGTTAAAATTACAGCAAAAACAGTGGCAGGGAGGTTGGAAGCGGTCCGACCAAAAACTAGTATACCTGATGAAAGTGATTTTTACGAAGGCCAGGTTCAGCTGCCGCAATGGACGGTCGTACTTTAAACATCAAAAATTTTGCCGCAGGGAGTCAAGAACTCACTCTGTTTCAGTTGATGCAGAAAAAGCATTTGATTAGAATGGGATTTTTTTTTATTTGCAGCTTTAAAAACATTTAATATGGGCAGTAAATTCATTAAACTAATTAAGCTCAAATATTTAAACGCTTTAGCACAAGTTAATATGAATGGTTTTCTGCCTTGTGGTTTTTTCTTCTGTTGCACAAGGAGGCTGGCAAGGCTGCCCCCCCCATTTTTGATGCTTGTGATTGAAGCCTTAGCAGAGGCTATCAGAAGTAACCAAGACATGTATGGCATAGTAATCCATTACAAGGAGACCATTTATTTCTCTGTAGGCTGATATACTCTTGTACTTGAGCAACCCTGAAATATCAGTTCTAAAGGTGACATCCGATTATAATAAACTTTTGGGTTATTAAATCAATCTCTTTAAATCTTTTCCTGAATTTCCCTCCCAATTCCAAATGGGTCTTTCCCTTTTAACCTTGAAAACTCAGGATTCAGGTATTTAAGAAGTTTTATCACTTGTGATCTTACAGACCTGCTGGAGAGCAAGAAGTTGGGGTAAAAAGGACCCAGCTGCATGGACCACCCTTCCTGTTTCATTTTTTGGCAGAATTAATGTTATCGGGACAATCTCTTTACCACTCTTGCTATGCCTGCTTCAAAATTTACCCAGCTACATGCAAAAAAGATCTTCAAGAAATTAAATACCTTAATCTCAAAATTCATTTGGAGCCCAGAGTCAGGCTCTGCTGGACTGGCATCCCATATAGGGGAAACAAAAAAAATTGGTGGGGCTTCTTCAGCATATATGAGACTCTACTTTTGAGCAGCACAAATTAAACAAATAGTCCCTTCAGAGACCAGACTGTAAGACACAAGTTTTCTGGAAAGGAGTTCACTCAAGCTTGATTTATGCCCATGTTTTTAACCGTTAAACCACAACCCAAGTTCTCTTTCTGAGGAAGTCGTGGAGCGCAGATTGTTTATGCTGACATACCTTTCCAGGAATTGTATTTTAATGCTTTGGTGTACATCTGAAGTTCCCTCTGTGAATATGTGGTTGTCTGCAGTGGTTTTCTTCCACTTGAAAAATTAACATTTGACTTGCAAAGCAATCTTGGAATGGATGGACACCTTTTTGGAACTTAGTGCTATATGGTTATTCCTTTGATACAATGCCACCTTCTGACCCTCTGAGTACGTGGACATGCAGTGTCTCAGGGTACCGTCTCCATCTGTATGCTGCAATGACTTAATCTAGTTTGCAGATCTGATTAAAGAGAAGAACAACAAGAGAAGGTTCTTGTTGAAACTTTTGTAGTTATGACTCCTTTAAAATTAGTTTTCAGTGCTATTTTGTCTTTTTTACGTACATTTTTAAAGTGTACTTTTAATGTGTTTGAACACCGTATTTCTGTGCAATTTTTTATTGGTAATTTGTGCTTATTTGATGTTGGTAATCATGGGTTGCAGGCTTTGCAAAGTCTCTGTGTTAACTCATTGTCTCCTCATATCTGGTCACTCCATTACACAACCTGCGATTCTTCAAAAGGCTGAGTTATAGTCTACTCAGCTGTTCTGAAATATATCCGCAAGGAGTGGAATTACAGTAAAGACGTTCTGTCTGATAGATTAGCTATGGGTATGATCAACTGGTATTTTACTTGGAAGTAAAGTTATTAAAAAAAAAAGTAAAAAAACTTAATTAAAAGTCACTAAAGTCTGAAGGACTCTGTCTTTTTCAATTATTGCAAAAATGGAAATAACTAAATGGGCTGAACTTGCGGTAACCAGTTCTATGAAGCCGATGTCCTTGACTTCTACTCTGGAGCAACCATGCTGACCACATGAGCTGTGCTAAAAGTGGTGTTTCAGAAAGTATCCATCGCAATAAATACACGCGCAACAAAATCCTCCCTGAGACCCTTAGGTTGTAGGAGACAGTCACACTTTACAGTATCCATCCATCTAATTTCGTTAACAGCCTTAAAAAAATGAACGATCATGGTGGTCTAAAGCTTGTTACAGAAGCCATGGACATTAGGTTACGAAACTGCCCCTATATGGGATGCCAGTCCATCACAGGGTGACCTCATACCAATCTACGCTCACACTAAGTTTAGACTGACCGACTAACTTGAATCAAATGTCTTTGGGCAGTAGAAGGAAAGCAATGCGGAGATGAGGAGAACATGCAAACCCCACGCAGAGTAAGCCGGATTCAAACTCTCATCCAACCAGCAACACTACTCACTTAGCCATCATACCGGCACTCTTTATGAGGTCTGCAATTGTTGCAGTTGTTTGTATGTACGACCAGTGATATAGTGGGTGACGTGAAAGATCTGTTGAGATTTGGGATAAGTGATAGGATAGAGGCAAAAAGAGCATGACAAGCAATCTGTTTTCCACTAGTAAGAACTTTGAGTGATGGAAACTAGTTTTATTTGCACGAGACATTAACTTTAAGCGGAGAATGAACTGCCATGTTCCCCCAGTTATTTTTAGAGATGCTGGACACTTTTGGGTCGCTTTGCACTGACTGTTTTGTCCACTTTGTTCCACATAAGTATGTCCCAGGCTGCCCATGATTGCTCTCCAGCTTTGACAGCTTCTGTGTGTACTGGACAGATGCCCAGGTTCAGCACTAAATTATACTTGTGTTATTCTTCAAGTTTTGATTCAGTCTCTCTTGGTACTTGGGCAAAACTAAGTGCCAAATAAAAATGAACATCTGAGTTATCACAGAAGATGAAGTCTACATTGGGCAAGAAACAGCCGTTATCAAAGACAGTCAGCACATACAGCAACTTGTTTTGTTCGTTACGTGTGTAATTGGATTTAAATTCGGTTATGATTGTATTCGGGGTCACAGGTCACACAGTTTGGGGTTTTAGACTTGTAGCTTGAATGTGGCTGGTTCAACAAGGTCTTTCACTAGAATATTCAGCTGTATAAACGTTTGCAGATACACCACTGGAGGTGGCTCCGTAACCAAACTATAATACCTCAAAATAAAATAGAGAACAATTGAAAATATCCTGGTAGGTCCATTCTTTACAGATAAACTTACCTTATGCTACCTTTCTGCTGACATTACATCAGAGGGGGAAACATTAACAAGTGCAGTTCTGGTGGTTTTTATTCAAAATAGAGCATTTCACTCAAGCACGCAACACTAGATGACAAGTGGCCCGCCTTCAGTCACGTCAATCATGCCCTTATTGCTACCTCGCAGCCCTCAGCGTCGAGGCTGCCAAACTCGCTTTTATTTTATTGACACGTGTTCATGTGGGAGGGCAGAAGGATGCGGGGAATACTCTATAAAGGTTGCTGCTTGCCCAGGAAGGACCATTTCTGTGCTGCCAGACAGCTGCCAAACCAAATGTACATTCTTGGCCTCTGTCTTTTGACTTTGCTTGGACTTATCAGGGTGGCCTCGGTTGAATGAGACTCACATCCGTACCTGATAGGCGGGACTGTCTCCTGTTGAGCTACAGCGGACAAGGTGAGCTGAGGTCAGGCAGCGAAAACGAATGTAAACAATGCGGCAGCACCTATCAACAGCGTTCTTTCTTCCTTCCGCTCATGAATAATTCACGCGGCTCGCACCTCAAGAGTGCCTTGCGGAACATGCTTCAACCCATCTCCACAGTTCATTATATTGCCATGATCTGGTGATATGAATTTTCCTCTTTTCATTATTAGCTTCCAGGCTGTTTGTGATTAATTCAGTCCAATACTGTCAAGACAACGGGAAATCTATATTATCCGTGAGGGGGGCTTTGAAGTGCATTATTTAAAAATTTAAAACATGAGCTGCCAGGCACGTAATGTCAGGTGCTCTCTTTCAAGGCAGCGTCGCACTGTATACATTTTATGCATTTTAGTGATTATTGTAATCACAGTGCAAGTATGTTGACCCGGTACTGAATGCAATTCATTATTTGCACGGAAGTTGTTCATAAATTCTACGTAATTCGTTCGGTTTATTTGATATTTTTCCAAAGAGAATGAAGGCATAGTTTTAAAATTTCATGCATTTAGAAACAAAAGTAATTGCCGCGAACTTTTTAAAACCTTTTTACTATTCCATACTATTGCAAGGACAGGATTTTATTAAATTAATATAGAAATGGGATTGCACTATGGTGGTGTCACTTTAAATTACCGGGGCTGCAGGATCGCTCTGTTGGTGTGAAGTTTTCCTGTTACCCCTGGGTTTGTGTGGATAGGAATGAAAATGGAGGTGTCATTTCAATAGCTGGAAGTACACTAATACCTCGATTTCCACCCTAGGTGTGTTCTTCATAAAAGAATCAACGCTATGAGAGGTCATTGATGCGGCGTATTGCAGAAATATTTGAGCGCTTGAAAGCTGTTTGTACGCAACATAATATAAAATGGATTAGTTACACTGTTAATACTAATGAATAAACAGGGAAGCTGGTCCCTTTATTGGATAGCAAATATAAAATTATTACAAATATTGTTGTGAAATATTTTGAAAAAGGACAATTGCTGTGATAAATAACAAAAATAAGAGAGCTATTGTGAAACAGTGCTATAGGAAGTAGTGCTAAAAGAGGTATTGCTATATTATACTGTGTCTGGTGTACCCTGTTATATCGTCCTATGTCTGGTTTTGTCTTGGCCTGCACTGGAAGGACTGCCCATGCTGTCATGCAGGATTGCTGGCATATTTGAATGTGCGCAAATTGTCTGTAGATATTGAAGTGGTCTTGCTGGCAAAATAAGGGTGCAGTCAAACACTTCAATCCCTAACTTGCTTATAAAACTTAATTTAGTGCAAAACAATTGAGAATGTGGATTTTAAAATTCAAACGGAAGCATTTTAGGTACCTTAGGATTTGAAGCTTACATAAGCCTTACTTCCACGGTCTGCTCACACTGCATCTACTCCTGACTGCCTCCACTCCTCCCTGAGCTGCACTTCCAGGCCTCTAAATTTCCCAGTGTGACTTAGTCCCCCCGATCAAAGATAAACCTCCTTCACAGTGAGAAAAGGGGGCTAGGAATTCAAATCAGCCAAATCTATTCCCTGTGGCAGCATGTTCCAATCTGTTACCTTCCCATGTCTGATCGTAAAACCATGCCCTGTGCTGAAGCGAGCTTGAAAATAGGAGGCACAGGAGAAAGAAGAGCTACAGCTGTTCTGCCTGCGTTTCATTTACCTGAAGCCGTTGCCCAGCCCCAAGGCTGTCTTGGCGCTTAATGCACTTACAAATGTCCTCTGACATGGTCCCTCCACCATTTCCCAACATGACCAAGATCTCCACGGCCTACAATTGGAGGACGAAGATGTAGGGTAGGATAGGATAGAATTTCATTGATCCACATAGGGAAATGGGCCAGTAGTGTGTAGCAGCCAGTCTGATCTTCCAAGCGCACATCAATTACTGCTAAAGCCATTGAAATTCTTTATGGAAACCTTCCGCAGGTACGGACATTTCCTATAGTAATTTTGGTGCACAAGTTGCCTGCTGATTTAAAGAAAAAAATTTTCGTATTCACAGACTTTGCGTTCTTTTTCCGGCTAACTTTTACCGTAAATGGTAATACGAGTTGGGGCTCAAACCCTTTTCGAATATTTACTTGCTTAGGGATCAACCTTCTGCCAGCTTACAGTGCAAACAGGACATTAAAGAAGTACTTGTGGAAAGTGACCAAATGTTTATAGAACGCTATGGATTATGTTGCTGACATTTTTTTTTTTTTTCCCATTTAAAGATTTTCCTGAGTGGCATTAAGTCATAAAGTAGCCTCATGTATAGTGCAATTTGTCATCAAATATTCAACATAAATTGTAAAACCAGAAATTTACACAATATCGCAGACATTGTAGTAAATAGGGAATTAAGTGTTGCAAATAAGAACATGAATGTCTTTGAATCGTAAATGTTCTGATTTTAATCCTGCTCAAAATCCTTAGGAAAACCTAAAGCTGCAGTTCATAAGTGATTCTCAATTAAAATTGAGGTAGGTTAAGCAAACCAACAAAGAACAAACATAGCGAGTGAAATCAAACAAAAGAAAACAAACATCTGTTTATCAAAAAAAAGATAAGGTGCTTAGAACCATTTAAAAATATAAGAATACTGTGTATTTTCTGTTGGTGTTTCATCCTGATGAATGTTTCCTCCATCTCTCTGGGTCACAGATTATCCTTCTAGTCTTTATGATTTTGTTTGGTAGCCAGTTATAACTGAGGCAGGCATTATGTAAATTATTTCAAATTACATTTTACCTTGATTTTCTTTCCACGTGTCCTGATCTAGATCAGTGCAAATGGACCAAGTGAAAAGACTGTGACACATTCGGTGCAGCAGCAATACTTTACACATCTGGAAAGCATCAGTTGCTTTCACCTTGACTGAGGTAGTGTGATATTTTGTGCGAGTGTTGTTATGTAAAACAGTCAAGTGCAGTTGATCTTTATTTTTAGGGCTGTGGTGCAGTATAAAGGGGTGACTCATTTTTCTGCATTGGAACTGGGATGTTGACTGAACCCTTCTGACAGCTGTTGGCTGCTTTTTCTGTTCTTGAGAGTGGTGGTGCAAAAGGAGCGAACTTTGAAAGAGTTGAATCTCAATATACCGAGCTGTCGCTGAGCAAAGGTGAACTGGTCTGGAGTTTAGGATGACACTAAGAAGCTTTTTGCTGCAAAGCATGCTGGAAGCAAATACGTTCGTGTTCCAGTTTAGTTTGGGGGAGCTGCTAAAGTCCATATGAGCAGGTTGTGGATAAAGAGCCTTATGAAAATTTCTGTCTCTTGTAAAAGTCTATACAGAGATTGTATAAACTGAATTAATAGTTCAGTGCACCTCTGAAAAGAGGAGGAAGTAGTTTTTTTTTTATTTTTATTATCTTTTTTTAAATAAATGGGACTGCCCAATTCACACAGCTCATTTAAAATATAAGACTGTGTCAATGGTAAACCTCAGGGCCCGAATAAAGAGCATTTTCAAATGTTTCTCCACTTTCCTTCGTCCTGATGAATTATTCTGTAAAATATAGGACATCACTGACTCCTGAACTGACAAGATTATAATTCAATACGTCTTTGAGAGCTCCAGGAGTTGAACTTCAAAGACCCCCAGATCCCATGAGGTGGAAAAATATTGCCCACGCATGACTTCTCCTTTTCTTTTTCCCCTTTTGAGCTTGAAAATGTTATTTTTGGTCCCTGTTTGCAAAACAAATGTTTACATGGAAAGTTACAATGACGGCAAGGAAAACGGGGAAAAGAGGTGAAATAGAGGAAACGAAGTACAGGGGACTTGTGACTGGTTCTGAAGTAGCTGCCATTCTGCGAGTGCCACTAGTGAAGTGAGTTGCCCTTCAGGAAGAATTTGTGACACACATCTGCTGTGTCCAGATGTCCCATCCAGCTGACAGCTGCGTTTGTCATGGGAGCAGAAACACACTAATGTCCTTAGGCCGTACCAAAGGCAGAAGCTTGAAAGAAAAAAAAAAAACCCACCGAATACCAGAACCATTGAGCACTTGATTCTACACGTCTCATTGAGTTTCATTTGCCATTTTAGTCAGTGTATAGATGTCCATAATACGGATAGCTGTCTACACGCTTCCCAATGCAGAGCCAGCTTTGCAGTGGAGCTGGAAAATGTTTTAAGTGACACCCTGGAGCTCTGCCTGAACTTGATTCAGGATCATCCGCGTTCCAATCCCAGCCTGTCGTGGGAATTGTATGTTTGAAATATCTACGACAGTAGTCGCCAGGTCTTGTACTGGCAGTTGGCACACTGTGCAGACTTTTTCTTCAGCCAATGAGTTGGCTACTCCCAGGAAGTTACCGCGCTTTTTGGCAAAAATACACATAAAACGCACTTTTGCTGACACTACTGTAGCTGACATCCTTGGTTTGAACTACTTTTGCTTTAATGGTTGAAAAGTTACGTGAATAATTATGTGCAGCTGATTCTTTGATGAGAAACTAATTGTACATTTTCTGTCAGTCGCCCAGGCGAGGACTGCGAGCCACGGATCTACTGTACGGCGTTGGCAAAGTCGAAAAATACGACGTCACAAGGACTACGTGAAATGTCTGTGCTTTCACATGCAAATGCCATTGCATTCTGTCATTTAAAAAAAATTTAATAAGTATGATTACAGAGTTGAATAACTCCATATTGTACATTACAACAATCGATTGATGTCAAGTGTCTGTAAAAGTGGTTAGTGGGCAGAGAATGCTTAAGAAGTTGTACAGCTATGCATCAGATGTAGACAAAGTTCTAACATGTTCAGCTTGCACAGAATGATTTATAATAGATTTGTGATAGTAATAAAGACTATTCAGTTCAGGCTTCAGGCTAATGCATGGAAGTTTAGAAACTGAAAATTAGCAGACACAAAAACAGTTATCAAAAAGAAATTAATACATGAATCAGAGAGAAACATTGGTATTTGTAAAGGAGCTGTTAATTCTTTTTACGTAGCGTCAAAAAAAAGATTTTGGAATCGAATACCCTATGCCTTGATTCAACATCTTGTTGGTATTTCACCATATGCAGTATTTACAGTTTATGGTGTGTGTGCGTGTGCGCGCGTGCGCATGTGTGTGTGTGTGTGTGTCCATTATCACTAATCGCTTAATCTTCATCAGTGTCTCCGAGGTCTGCAGCCTATCCTGGAATCATTCTGCAGTAGGCTAGGAATCCACACCCAGGATGGGACACCAGTCTGTCACAGGGTAGCCACACACGCACGCCTTCTGTGGGCAATTTAGTGACCAATTAATGTGAAACACACGTCTTCTGACCATGGGAGGAAATGGGACCACCAGGAGGAAATCCACAGAGACACCGAGAAAACACATATAGAGAATGAATCAGAAACAGTACTGCTGAATATGTCTTCGGTAAACGTACTGTCGCTGAGCAGCATCCCTGTACTTTATTGATTTAAATGTTTTTATGGTCTTCAAATATGGAAAATAATATTTTGATTTGCCAGTGCAGTCGAACACATCAACAGCAAAGTAACTTAGGGTCACTGGGTGTTTGGGCTTGATCAGACCCCATCTTGCATTCAGAACAGGACTGCTTCTTCATTCTACTTCACCATCTTTTGTTCATTAACTTCCTGCATCCGTTTTTCCAGAGGCCCTGTAGGTTCACGTTGTCAAAGTGCCAGCAGTAGCGGCCGTCACTTGGCGCTTAGCACAGCTGCTGAGGATGAGCTCCAGTGTCAGGTAGTGTCGTGCCTTACTGCAGGCTGCAGTGCTCCAGTGTTGCTCTCTTTAATAGATATACTATAGTTATTAATTGAATTAATTATTTTCAAAGAAAGCAGCATTGTATAATTAATAAAGTGATGAAATGTAAGTCTTTTTATGCCTAAAATTGCCTGACATTGCAAATAAGCAATTATAGATTTAATTGCAAGATACTGACAAGTTTATAATAACCGCCAATAAAGATCTGTTCCTTGTGCCTTAGAAATAAAATTTGCACAGTTCTAAATGTAGTAATGTATGTGGTTCTAAAAAGGTTTCAGGACCCCTTAAGCTAGCCAACGACTGTGTAGAAGTAAGGTTCTTGTGGAAAAAATGCTTTAAAGTGAAGATGCATCGGAAAAAAATGTCATGAATAGTTTTTATTGATTGGTAAACTTCATAGAAAGTACAGTAAATGGAAGAAACCTAAATCAAATTAATATCTGGTGTGTACATATTTCTAACCCAGGAACTGCTCATTCAAGTCTTGTCCGCTACGGTGGCTGTGGTGGCTGTGGTGTCCGTGAGAGGTACTTGCCCCTTACTGTGCCAGTCGAAATAGCCAGGCGAACACTTGGGTTAATCAATACAAATTACTTGTAGAAAGAACAGCTAACCAATTCATTATAAATTTCCTGTTGGAACATAAAATTTCATTATTGAATCTCTTTACCAGCAGCAGAAACTGTATTCATTAGCATACTTTTAAATAAAATTTACAGTAGACATTCAACTCTGTACTCACTCACTGCAGTATAACAACGTGTACATCTATGGAAGCTGAAGAAAAGAAAATCTAAAAAGAATCACTTGCCAAAAATATTCAGAATGTTTCTTTTATGGTTAAATGGCAATGGTTCTGTGGTCACTAAAATCCCCTCACACTTTGGTTCAGTGTTGGCAATCCCTTAAAGGCCCTGACTGAAACACTGTACAATTTAAGTGTTTCTGTTGAAATTTAAATAAATTTTTCACAAAAAAATCCATAAAAAGATTTACAAAGAGGCTTCTGTATATATTTTTTATACTTCTTTGAGTTTATAATATGCCTAACTCCAGTCCTGTAGAGTCAAAGTTCTACAGTTTGTAAAATATATATATGTGCGTGTGTGTGTGTGTGTGTGTGTGTGTGTGCGCACGTATAAAAAGAAATTAGAACGGTTACTAGATATCAAAGGCAAGGTCACCTTCTATTAAGTACAGCACCATGTTATTATTGCTGGCTTTTGTACATGCATAGCAGTGAGTTGTTTTTAAAACCTTCTCAGAGTCTGAAACATTGCACTGAAAGGCAAGAAAAAGACAAAAACAAAGATAAAAGTAAAGGTTCCATGGAAACCATCACATTTTAAAGTGATCACCATATTCAGTTGTATCACTTATATTTAAAACCGATCAATGCACGTTAGAAAGGAGTTATAAATGTGAAAGTCCAGTTCTTCATCTTCCAGACAGTTGTATCCTTGGTTCAATGGATTAAATGGAGGGAGGGCGTGTCCAGTATTAGGACGTAGTTTGATAAATATAAAACGTCATCTGCAAAACAGTGTATATGAAACCCTTGAATAAATAGGAAGGGCTTTAAATGAAAAAATATACATTTATTCCACACATGTTTAACATATCATATCAGCCATACAAATTATGTTTCTTAATGTATTTTGTGCACACAGATAATATTTACAGTTGTTAAAGGAACACATTTACGTTGCGTTTTTGCTGCACGCTGGCTTGTTGTACTTTGTGCACGTTTTTCTTAGCCGATTTACCGACGCATCCCGAATCCCTCATAAATGGAAGTACCTATTACCAACCAGAGGTTTATTTATTGCAGTTTGTGTTGAAACCCTATGGAGTCAGGCATGAGATTGCAGTCAGGAAACAATAAAGAGAATGCAACACCATTAAGTATATTACGATTATAAAACCTTAATGGTGATCCGACAACGCACCAGCTGTTACCTGTTATGTAACTCAGACCGCGGCAGCTTTCCCGTCAACGCCGGGTGAGGGATGTGGGGAGGGAGAACTTTCCCGAGGAGCACCTTAAATGCCTCCCCAGGCCCCAAAGTGCCGCACGCACAGGGTCACCCGAGCCGCGCGCGTCCTCATCGCACCTCGTCCGTTTCAACGCCCGGCCACAAGTTTAGGCCTTTCCGAATGTACAGATGTCTTCCAAATAAGCTGTTAAGAAGCAAAATACTGTGTAAAAGCTGAAGGTCACTGACAAATTAACAAAATACGGACAGAGACAAGTTAGCTAAGCGAATAAATGTAAATATAAATAACAACTTGACAATTAATTACATCGGTGACACTGTAGATATGTCTCCCTGCAGACAGCACTCGTGGCAGCGGCCTTACTGATGCATTTGCACAATACGGTATTATGTTTTAATTATTTCTGGTGCATTACAATGCAGATGTTTTCTTTTAAATAAATAAATAAATGTTGGAATTTGCTAAAATGTAATCGCAGAACAAAGAGTTGACGACGCTCATATAAACCAGTTGTGTACAGCAGAATGAGATGAGGGAAATGTGTATGGCTGTGACTAAAACAAGGGCATTTTCTTGGTGCTCAAGAAAGATTAACTGTCGCTAGAGAACGTCTGAGCTGACAAACAAGTTAATTAATTTCCTGACAGTGCCCAGTTGCGCCGAATGGGAAATGCTCCGTTTATTTAATAATTCATTTCGGCTGTAAAAAATGAGAACGTGCCATTGACTTTTAAAGTGAAAAATTTATTTTAACTTGCGCTTGATATAAGTTTTGCCTCAGCGTTAATTCCTGTCTATTGCGAATGTGACGCAGTGACGTCACATAAGGTATAGCAATAAAGATGTGTTAAATTGAGGTTAACACGTTTATTCAAATATGTATAGAATATTTGTTCACTTTTCGTGATGCTGATGATTTTTTTTCATGTACGCAAGACTGCGTCCTGTTTCGAATGGTCAGGAAGGGTGGAAAGGAGCTTCATGACGAGTACTAATGTAGTTTTTTTACAGACTTTTGGATGTAGACTTTGTAGCTTGGCAGACATATTTTGTTTATAAAGTAGAACGTAATGAGGGAGGAAAGATATAGGGTTTTTCCAGAATAAAAACTGTACTGCAGGTATGCAATATATGTCCAAGGTGGACATGACAGGTAGATATTAATATTTTATCAAATACCGTATTTTTTGTATTCTTCAATGTATTAATTATTTCATGTTTTGATGAAAAAACAACTATCGCTTCAAAAGACACAGAGTACACTGGGAAATGTTTTATTTAGTCTGTCTTAAAATATGCTTGTGTTCCGCGTCCTGTAAGAAAAGAAGGGAAGAACCGCAAAACACTTACAGATCAAACTGATCAGTATTATTTACTGCGTAAGTAGTTTTCTTGTAGGCATATTTTCAAGAAACAACACTATCACTTGCAAAAGTATTAGATGATGACTGACTGGAGCGCAAGTGGCCTGAAGTGTCCAGTGTGTTAAAAGTGTAGAAGCTGAAGAACTGATCTTATCCTGAATCAAAAATTATGATCTTTTTACTTTCACTGAAAACATAGTGGGCTAAAAAGCAGGGCAATTTCAATGATATCATCTTAAAAGAATGAGAATGTGTGGATTCTGTTTATCTTAGCGTATCCTCAGCCATGTATTATACACGTGTCTTGTCTGCTGCAAATAATGTGCAAGTGGACTGCAGGCTTATATATCTACTTGTGTTCTTCTGACTTGTGCTGAAGTTGAATCTAGGAGTTTTTTTTCCATGTTTTTTCAGCTCCACACCTCTAAGATTAGGCATGAGCTAAATTTGAACCCATATTGCCCAACAAATGTATATACAAGTTAGGGAATCATAGCAAGTGTGCAAAGTATTGCTATTAAGCTCCAGGCCTCCTGCAGTATGAGTAACAGGCTTACCTTCAACCTTCAAAGATTTATTGTAGTTAAAGTGGATATATAAATGGTTATAGCATAAAGGTCCATTAACTGAAGGCTACCTATTTAAATATATTTTCCAGCAACATGTCAGGTACAAAACAAATACTGTTTAGCAAAGAATTAGTTCCTAAGAAGTAATACATACAGTGCCCTGAAAAAGTATTCAAACCCTTTGAAAGTTATTAACACTGCATAGATTACAAATTATACCGACACATTTTTTCAGTCAGTGTTTTTACTGTGAGCTCATTTGCCCTAACGCAACATTTCAAGAGCCAAAATGTTTGCACATATTTTAAAGAAAGTGGAAAAACTGAAATGCGCCGCTTGCCTAAGTATTCAAACCACACAGTTCTGGAAACGCCACACTTACGCAGCTGAAAAACTACTCCCTAACAAAGACACAACTGTCTCTTAATTGGACACAGTTGGCTTCTGCGAACATTACAGTAACAACTACATTTTCTGGATAAAAAATACTTGTTTTAAGGATCATTGTTGAGGCTGTGAACTGCGGTACAAGTTGTAATTCAGTGCTCATAATTTTCAAGGGGTTTGAATACATTTGCAAGACACTGTATCACTGTTCTATGAATTATTCTATATTAGACAATATGTAATGTTCTTTGATGTGAATTTGTGTCACACATAACCTTTGAATGAAATCCAAAATGCCCAGGGTAACAATGCAGGAGCAGAATACTGGACTGACATTTTCCCCCTCTGAAAGCATTACTGTATATTCTTTGTAACGTCAGCATGTTCTTTGGACCCGCACTGCAAATATTAAACCTTATGAACTCTATTTATTATTCCAGTTTCGTTGATTAACTTGTGTATTGCTTACCGCACAGCATATTTAACATTTCATACCTCTGGAGTCCCGCTTTTCGCTCTGTGTCTGAGTCAAATTTGTTTCAGTGGAATTCCAGTGAGTCACTTTGCCTTCCTTTATGCGTTCAGTTTCTCAGCATACTGCACCTTGCAGAGTTTCCACGGAACACTTTGTAGCACAGCATTTCCAAATCACACCTCAACTTAGGAAAACAGACATGTCAACAAGTAACATGAGTAAACTCAACATTCAGGGCACAGAAAGGAAAACAGTGGTTTCCTTCACAAAGGGGGGAGGGGGGGGGAGGCGCTCTGTTTCAAGGATGCACTGACTGCCTCCCTTCCAGCAGCATTAGCTTCAGTTTGAAGAAGGATATGTGTCTGAGATAGTCCCACGATTGCTATGGCATCTGGCGCTGCATCTGTCGAAGGCGAGCCGCGCCATTCGTCTCTCATGAAACATTTCCGCTCCTCGGCTTGATGGCAGATGCTCAGCGATGTCAGAGGGGGGCGACCAAGGTGCCAGCATTCTGAGCAAAAAGAGCAGAGTGACTAGAGATGGTGATGTAGTTTCACAGTCACAGGAAGGAAAATCCTCACCACCTGTCTCTATATGCAACATGTTCAGCAGCGCCGACAGTCCCCATTTTGACTTCTAAATCTCAAATGAAATAGTCACAACTGCGGCTGCAGGTTTGGATGCTTGAATGTTTGACGCCCCCTTTTGGACCGTGTCTGTGACAGTTCGAAAATAAGCTGAGTATTCGATTTGGTCTGCGCTGATTCTTTCCATCCAAAAAATCAAGTCTAGTCCCAGTTCGAAGAAGTCTCACCTCACGCTAGACGAGAGTAAGTAAAAACTGCTTTGTAGGAAACCACTAAGCTTTAAGCGCAGTAATGAGAAATCAAGTAAAGATCACATGCATGTCGAAGCCCTACAGTCACCAGAAAGATCCTTTCTTAATATGTTGGGTTCAAAATTTTTACATTTCCCCTCGTGCATTGATTTACCGAGGTCTGGTTGTTTTTCATTATAATGTTTATTTTCCTTTGTGCACAAAATGAAAGAAAAAATAGATATAAATGGCATATTGGGGGGGGACCTTACATCTTTTGGTACTCAAAAGAAGTTTCCCCTTCAACTTGACATCAGGTCTAATCATATTTGTTAAGAGTCAAAGTGTTTTATCTTATTTTTCCTAATGCTTACAGATTTAAAATGAATGATCTGTGTGAAAGTATGAGAAATTATTTATGGAACTGGTAAGTTGAGTTCTGTTCAGGAGCAAGTGGTTAATGGTAATGGATGGATGGATGGGTGGTAGGAAATTGCTAGCATCCATATTTGTTTTGAAAACTGAAATGGTTCTATTGTTAGATATTTTGGGGACATCTCAAATCAAGTCCTCATCAAGCCTGACACTTGTGACCCAGTGAGGTCTTGAGGAACCAGCAATGCAGGCGGTGCAACCGACAGCCCTGCAAGCACGAGGTCCCCTGGCCCTGGGGGCTCTCCAGCTAGAGTTCCATCTCCACGTTTTTGTCCACTCTGACGTTCGGCAGAGAGTGGGACAAACAGCTGGGCACCCGCCACCGAGACAGAAACACCATACAGGTGCTTCAACAGTGATGACCGCTGAAAGCGACCTGAGCAGCCTGCCAGCAAATTGGTGTGATAATCCCCTAGTGGAGATTTCCTCCTTCCCCTTTTGTCTTTTTGCATGGCTGTTGCATCAAATTTCTTTCATTTTCAGAGCATGGTTAAGCTGGTTAAATAAAGAAATAACCTTGGCTGGCTTTTACTCCCTTGCCTTCATGTCTAGTCTGCTCCAAGCTGTATAGCATTGCAACAAATTCTGGATAATTTCTGATATCCCATTTGAGATCAGACTAGAGCTTGAAGGGGGGAAAAATGAGTGCCGGTACTTCCCTTCTTGGCATGTTAGTGTGCGTATCGGTCGGTACTACCGAAGCATTAAGTATTAAATTGTGAATTTCTGCAGTGAATAAAAGATACTAGGAGATATGGGGGATGTTTGCAGTTCAATGTCTGTTTAATAAAGGGACCCAAATGTCAGACAAACAGCTTGACTGGCTGACTTGCAGCGTAACGGGGTACTGAAATGTAGCTGTGGGGCTGTTATTAACAACGGCCGTGTACTACAGCAGTCTGTTGCTGGGAGAGCCGCTCAGCCAAAGGGCAGGAAAAAAAAAAGCACCTGGGATCTTGTGAAGTGTTGCTTTGCAAGAAAAAGTCACCTTATTCCAAAAATACACACAAAGCCAGTCCTGTGTGCTATTGCATGCTGGCCAACCAAATACTTTCCACAAATTATGCATACTATTAGGTGCAACAATGTTAGTGTCAATAATTCTATTTTTACCTGGCTGCACTCAAGAACATGACCTTATTTGTTTGTTTTAAGTTAAACAGCACCGCATCTGCTGTATACAGCAATAGAAGATACTGCATCTGCTGCTCAACACTGTGGTATTAAGATGTCCACCTTATTCACATGTATTATTTAAATAATTCACGCCAGGCCTTGTTGGTGTATGTTATTTTGTTTTTTTTTTTTGTTTACCTTCAATTGTCATAGATACGATATTTTGAAGTTTAATTGACCATAACTGACCAAGATGCTTAGCCATCTTCTACTTAAGAATTTAAAAAGGGGCTTCTTACAAATTGCTTCTTAGAAATGTCAAAGTAACTTTGCAGAAAAGTGGACTTCTCATTATATTGCATAAAAATCCTACTTCTCCCGTCATCGGTCATCGTGAGTGGCCATCACGTTTCTATCAGGATCTTGCAGTCATACTGAACCAGTGCAAACATCCCGCTGATATGGCTTCCCTTCTTTTCTTTGATGCTCTGCTCATTACACAAATGAGATGGTAAGTTCATGATTTCCAGCCAAGGGACTGATTTGATAAAGCAGTAGATTACATGTCCTCAGAGGGGAATATTGGCCAGCCCACAGATCCAGTTGCTTCCTGCTAACCTTTTTTAGTCTTTCATCAGAAGATACCATATCAAGTCGTCCAATTTACTCATTTGACCACTTTGTTCAGTATTTACCAGCAAATGCAGTGATACCTTCACGAGTGTGACCTCCTTAAGTGCCGTGCCGTGAAAGTGCTCCTTTTTAGGCCTTATCTACCCTACCTTATTTATCGCAATAATTTACCATATTTTAGAGGGAAAAAACCTTTTTTGGAATTTTATGTTTGTTATACATAAAACGCTGGTTTCTGTGTTTGTTTGCAATTATTAAAGATTTTAAATATATTTAGCATTATTTTATGCGTGCATGCTTTTCAAGCGCCATTTGCCCCATGTGTTAAAGACCTCTCTTAGCACGAAGTTCTCAAGAACGCAGCTAGAGTGCGACTCGAGCCATTACTGTACTGGGATTAATGCCTTTCAGTTTTTTTTCCGTGGTGAATTATAATTGGGCCTAAAAATGTAATATATCTAAGTACTAATTTGGCCTTGAGTTTTCTCTCCTAGTACTGCAAAAATTTGCAACTGAATTGCTTTTGGTGCTGACAGCTGTGGAGCTTTTCATTCCTTTCAATATATCCGTTAGTTCGGTATAACATTTTTTTTTTTTTTTTTTTTTTACTGTTTTCTCCTTGGCGGAACATTCAGCCAGTACTAACTCCCTGTTTGTTGCGAGACCAATTATTATTTTCCACTGCTTTACAACTCCCAGTCAGTCAGCTGACTCCTTGGCAAGGACTCAGATCACGATTTAAACAGCGCAAGTCTCTCTGCACCAAAAGTAAGAAGAAATATTATTTGAATTATTCACACCAACTTTATAGCATTGCTATGAAACTTGTACGGGTCCAGACATGGCTGTAAATATATTAAAATACATTAATACTTCTGAGTCCCCTGAAGTCTCTAGAACATTATTGGATTTGGCCACAATAGGACACATGGGTGCTGTGTACTGCCCTTCATAAAATTTCCCCATGTTATAACATTAATGTTTCTAGCATGATATGAGCTGCTGGAATAATCTTACTGATAAAGCTTACCGCAGCACAACACACCTGATGTGGACCAAAAGTTTCAGATTTAATAATTTTTCTCTTATTGCCTTTTTATGCGTTGAGTTTTCTTAAAGCAAAATACTGCGTGGCCACATTGTACTGTAAATAAACTGCACGTTCAAAAGGGCAAAATAAGCAGCCACTTTCTTCTGTCAGTGTCTGTTCCAAATCCATCTGCTGCTGACTGTTGTAAACAATATCACTGCTGGTTTTCCATGTTAAATGACCCACATTAACTTCATTAGTTTAGAAATGACGTTATGGATTGGGTTCTGAATATGATTCCATACCGGATATGAAACATTGATCGTTTTTCAATGTTGTTTGATTCCCATCAAAACAAGTGGAAAAATTCATACAGTAATTAGTAAACTAACCATGATGGAATAACTTATTTGAAGAATATTTCTTGCTTTCAGGACAAACTGAATACAAGGGCCAACTTTACAGTTTTTGCAGTCAGTCAGTCAGTCTTTAAGGCTTCGTTGAGGCTGGAGGAAATGAGCTACGAGTATTTTACATTCCTCGTGCGAGACACACACACACACACACACACACACACACACACACACACACACACACACACACACACACACAGAGAGAGACTTTTAGGTCTTGATGAAAGATCACTGTGTTTTGCTCCTTTTAACAAACGTACTTTAACACACTATTTTTCCAGCTTATGAGTTATTCCTTCAGCCAGGACCATGTCTGTAAGCCTGCACCTTTCCAGATTCTTGACAAAGTAATTATATACTCTAAAGTTTAATTACAGTTCATTATTATGTTTCACTAAATGCAACTTTAGGCCAAAATTTAGGAGCATAATATGGTTTCCTACTGGGATTAACAATAGTTTTCAGGAATGCAGAGCCTGTGGTGAGACCTGAAACAGGTTCCACATTACGTGGCTGTGAGTCTGACCACTATACCTCCTGCCAGCCAGTTTATAACTAATCTGTCAATAGAGGAACTTTCCCTGACCTCTGGACCTGGCAGAAACTTTCAGTTCCTGCTTTAAAGTCATGAGTCTGAATTCTTTTTCTACTTATTCTTTACTTAGCTTTGGCCCTTTTATGTATTATTTTGAATTTGATGCATCAGTTCAGGATATTTGGGATTAAAAAGGTGCCACGAATTGCAGGCAGAAAGTAATGATTCATGAGAGTAAAGTGATTTTTTTGTTTGTCGTTTATAAGCACTCCGGCGTTGGAATGTCTCGATTTATCCCGTTTGACTTAGTGGCGGTCAGTGTGCTCACATCCCACAGTCTCGTGAGAGACATTTTCATCTGAGGTTATCGATGATTTTAAGGGTGACTAAAAAAAGTTTGTTTAAATGGAAAAGTCTTTTCACCTGAAAAACAGTGTGAAATGTTTTATTACTTTGAAGCACTGGTTATGTATCTGGGTCGAAGCGGATTAGGAATGGATAAAGAACGCTCCAAATCTACGCTCGAGGCTTTTTCTTCTTCATTTTGAGAGCTGAAGTTCGAAGGTGAGCCACCCCAGGGCAATGTCAGGAGCAGAGGAAACACTTGTCTGCGTGAGCAAGACAGACAGCAGTGGTGGTTCAGCAAGGGTAATACGGAGGCACGTTGAATCCACAACAAACAGTAGATCGACAGAACTGGCATTTAGAAAAGAAACGTTAATACAGTGCCAGCATTTATTATTGTTATTCGCTCACTTTTGTTAACCTGTAGTCCTTGTCTGTGTTGTGGCAGTCTGGAACCCATCCCTGAATCGCTGGGTACTAGGTTAGAGGGTACTCCCTGGACAGAATGACTCACACACACTGCGGACAATTGACAGTGACCAGTTCACCTGAAAAACACGTCTTTGGACTGTGGGAGGATACCTACACAGGGAAGGGCACATAATCTGCACAGACTGAGCCACATTGAAACCTACACCTGAACAGTCCAGGTGCTTTGAGGCAGCAGCTTTACCTGCTGCGCCACCGTGCCACCCTGTTTCTACCCTTTCCCTACAGTCACTTCTACATATCTTCCCAGCTCCTCTGCAAAACCTCCCAGAGATGTAGGGAACACTTGGGCTGTCCTGCTTTGTGTTTTCTGCCCCGTATAATCAATGTGACGCACGTAAACATTTTCCAGGTAGCCCAGGTGTGCTCAAACTTTTGACTGACAATGTGCATGAAGTGTGTATCCGTGAAACTGCTGTGTGACAAGGGCAACACACAGGTTGATGGATCTAGGATGTTATGGAAGCAAAGGGTGATAGAAACCCCGGTAAGGTCATGTGTACCTAATAAAGTTTTGGGGAAGGGGTGTGAAATGCAACGTGTTTGCAAATACCTCTGACTGTAAACACAAAACCGCACTTTAGTGAAGTCTGAAAGTCTACTGTTCTGCCCATGTCCTAGCCGTCTTCTAATATTTTTTGTGAGTTTAGCTGTTTTTCCTTCAGCCTTTTCTTTAAAGTGCACTTATACCTTATTCTGCATGGTTGCACTGTTTGGTATGCAAGAAGCTGAGTTAAAATGTAACTTTATAGTAGCACTTTGGCTCCTCAATCTTTATTTTTACACAGATGTAGGTGTGCGAGGCCCAGCTCATGAACTAAAAATTGAACGTATAACATCCTAACCTATATTTAACTCGGTATACAGAGATGCATTTATTTTTTCAGATTTTCTAATCTCTGGCCAGACTAGAGATTGACTTCTAGGCAACAGCTATATTTTCATCTAAAATCATATTAATGTTATATGTTACCAAATAAATTTCCTAATTGATGAAACATAGAAATTTTTGATTGGGTTAGACTCTCAGTAGAGGAATGAATGCTGGTGAACAA
Organism: Arapaima gigas; assembly: GCA_900497675.1. Lineage (NCBI taxonomy): Eukaryota > Metazoa > Chordata > Actinopteri > Osteoglossiformes > Osteoglossidae > Arapaima > Arapaima gigas. Next base: position 917,222 of record UFQX01000065.1, on the reverse strand, counting down.
CTGGAAGCTGTGACTCCTTCCAATGAACACAGCATCCGCCGTGTCTGACTGCTCCTCTACTTTAAAAAAGCACCTCTAGAAGCTGCCGCCACGGTGCGGATGGGGGATTGGCCTTCGGCTCTGTCCCTGTCACTCTAAGTTTAAGTTGTGCTAATACTTAAGTTTCACAAAAGCGTGTGAGGTGAGCTGCAGTGTCCTCAGAGGGAAGAAAGACTGAGAGAGATGGACGATGGCGATGAGAACCGAACAAATATTGAATAACTGAAATAAATTGTTTCATCTTAACTGGTTAGTGATGAACGGACTGTGGAGAAGGAGAGGAAAATCAGTGCAGGAATCTATGTTTGGCTGCCACAAACCTGACAAGATTTTCATCAGGCTGACTTTAATTTTGTACACTTACCTGTGTCGGAATCGATGCTTAATTTCCTGTTTGTCCATTTCTGTTGCATTTTAATGATGGAAGAAGTTGAAATTAAGAGTGGAATCCTTTACTCGCAGGCCCATAACGGAGCATTCTGATAAGGTCACCGTGCAGGTTATGAATATGAGCAACGATGGACTGGGAGGAGGTTCATGTTTTGGTCCTTTTGTTTTTTTTTTTTTTTTTTGCTACTTTCATTCACCTGTGACAGACTGGAGGTGATCAGACTGTCTGCTCTGTGATGGTAGTTCGCTGGTTCTCTTGTCCAGGAGATGCTGATAGTCACCATACTATAACTGTCACTTAACTATTGACCACACAATTAATTAAAACGAGAAAAAAAAACAAAAATCTTAACATTAAAAATTAGTGGCGGATAAAATTGGTCTTTGTTTAAAAAGGTACGATTAATATTGCGCTACATTTTACACGTGGAAGCAGCCTCAGCAGACCATTTGTAATAATTAAAATGTAGATGGCCAAGCGCATGCTTAGTAATTTATTTTCTCGCTAAAATTATAAACAGTATTGTCTTGTTTCTGCATCTTTTCGCCAATGTAGTCATTTGTAGAAACATACCTGGAATTTGAAGCCTCCTCACAGTAAGAGCTTTATTGTGCAGAGGTTGAAAGGTTCCTGTCCATTTAGCCACTGCTGCACTTCTCAACAACTGGTGCAGATGGGGGATCATGTAACTGTCAGTTAATGAACTTAAAAAAAAAAACTTTGCCTATATGTCGATAACTTGTTAGGTCATCAGTTCTTGAAAATTATGCTCTGTGGAGTTTTTGAAACAAACCGTCACTTAGATTCAATTTCTTTGCTTCTGTTAGACATTCGTTCTCAAGACTATTTATTCTGTGTTCAATGTTGACTCAAGATGATTAAATCCCATAGTTCATTACTTAAAAATAGCTTCAATCATCAATGCTCTTTTATAGTGCCAAAATTTTCTTTTTTGTTCCTTTTAGAGATGACAATGACGTACGAGGAAAGATTTGGGGGATTACTGTGGTAATTTTGAATAGAATGTAAGAAAAAGTTGGTTTGGTCGCATTTCTACAACAGAGGCAGTAGCTGCCTACTCTGTAATTCAGGGAAAATGCCTGAAAAGTGAGTAATGAACAACTATGTTGAGATTTTTTGCCTATACTCCAAAAGATACATGCCATATGATTCTATAAAGCGAGGATGGTTCCAAAAATAATGCAATGAATACTTATTAATCAATAAACCTTCTAAAAAGTGCAGTAGACAAAAAAAACCTCAATCAGATCAATATTTGGTGGGACCATCCTTTGCCTTTAAAACAGCATCAATTCTCTTGCATGCAAAAACTTGCATGCAGTTTAAGGTAGAGGTTGGTAGGTTCTTCCAAACATTGTGAGGAACTGGCCACAGTTCTGCAGACTTTGACTGTCTCTGCATGTCCTCCCAGACTGAGCTGATCATGTTGAGATCAGGGCTCTGTGGGGACCATACCATCTGTTGCAGGCTTCCTCCTTTTTGCTCAACATAGTTGTGTATGACTGAGGTCATTCTCAGGCTGCAGAATGAATTTGGGACTGATCAGAAACCTCCCTGATGGTAGATAAGAATCTACCTGTACTTCTCAACACACATTGAAGTTGCATGCCTAACACTTTTGCACAGTACTGCATGTAGCGGCACAAAGTTTTAACTTGCTGGCAAAAATGATGTATAAAGTAACATACTTTTTACCTTATACTAGCAGTAACCCTTTTCATAAATCATCTTTTTGCCTGTTTGTGTCACACAAAATGGTGTAAAACCTTCGTTGTGTTCCTCTTTGTTTGAATGAATATTGGACTGTATTGGAGAAGTAAGAGGAGGTACAGCACATGGGAACCACAAGCCCTCTCCAGTCTGCTGGGTGCACTTAGAAAACAATGGAGCAGCTTAAAGAGCCTCTCGCTCATCTGTAGTGGACAAGTCCGTCAAGGATGATCACTGAACCTGTGAGGATTTTGGCCCTTCTGCCCGCTCTTCTCATTCTGCTCTTCGGCACTTCTTTGGCAGGACCGAGACGGACATAGTGGGACTGCGATCAAATTTTGCTAGTGGCCAACAATATTTGCAGATTATTTTGCAATATGCCACCTGCTATATTCAGAATAGACTACTACACAAAAAAGGAAAAACAGTACAGGTTCAGATGGTAGGAGGAATAGATAATATTGCAGGTAAAAGACTTGGGGGGGTGAAGCCCACCAAGCTCTCTGGACAATTTAATCAGACCCAGAAACCGATGTGCTGCAAAATGAATAAACCTACATGGGAGGGGGGTACTGTTGTCATATGTACACATTGTCACTTTGCCAACTGCCTACGACTGGTTCTCACATTTTCAATTTCTTTTTAGCAGACGTTGTCAGGGCTTGGGAGGAACGGCCTTTCCGACAGGGGAACCTGATGGAACAAATCACCAGGATGGGTGCCCGACTGTCCATATCATGGCTTTGGTCAGAGAAGAAGCTGCCAAGTGCTCTCATCAGAGGAGAAGTAACCAGCCAGCATCTCTCAAAGAGGTTTTTTTTGCCAGTTGAGCAAGGCTCTGGTCCCTGAAGTGGTGTACAGGTGCCTGAACACTTGGCAATAATGCAGTGCTGCTGGGAAGGTTGCAAGGTCAGTCCTGCCAACTACCAAGTGACTGAACCAGGCAAGGGGGAACTAGAGCAAACCTATTTCATTCGTGTGTCCAAACACTGTAATGAAGGTCTCTTCCTGGACTGGACAGCCATCCTCCAGCCCAGAATAAAGCCATTTGATGGAGTCCCAGAAAGAGAACCTGGACACACATAGTAAGTGATGGTACCCAAGCCTAATCATTCTCTCCTTCTATACTGTTTTTCAGAAATGCATCTGCTATACATGTAGATATATTCATGTTGGCTAACAGAAGTGATGCAAGGGTAGCCGATATGTCGATAAATATAACTGACAGTGATTTTTAAATTTAAAAACTAAACTTTTTTTTTTTTTTTTTTTTAAGTAGAGAGAAATGTGTTGGAAAGGGTTTTTACACCCACTTGAATCCTGGGAGGGATTCTGGAAGACTTAAGGAGAGAGGGAGCTCATTCCATCACACTGAGTCCAAAACTGGGAAAGCAGAACTGGTCTTCCAATTTTGAGCCCCTTGAGAAAGAAATAAACAGACAAGCAGAGGTGGGGGTGGGGGAGCACAGCATTCTTTCTGGTCTCTGGAGATTGATCAGACACCATTGTTTTTCATGTGCTCATCCTTTGACTTTTCTATAGGCTGCCACCAGAGTCATGAAACTGATACAGGCACCAATGAAGAGAGACGAGGAGGGAAGACACACGGGAGTGCTGTGGCAGGTGAAAAAACAGTTCGCGTCACAGCATTTTGTGCTACCTGTTAAAGTTTGATGACAGAGGCAGGAGAACCAGACCCAAGGTCACTGCAGTAGGCCAGGTGACTTTGCCTGTTCAACCTCTACTGACTTCTATCAATACTGGATTCTAGGTTTGAGTTGCAAGGGACACCCTCAACACTCCAGAGGCTTATGAATATTATGCAGGAGTATAGAGAGATGATGCTGTGATCCACTCCAGTGGCTGGGATGATCATCCTGACTATGTGAGGTGAGTTTGAGACCAGCAATGTGCTCAACCCTGTTTCCTAACGGCACCGGCTGCCGTCCATCCTCACAGCCAGTGGTGCTGAGGTGCTTACAAGCACAACTTGTAAAAACAAAACTGAAGCCTCAGTGACTTCCTTGGGTCTACAAAGGAACAAGCCTTTTTTGTGAGGATCTAATTCACAAAGAATATAATGAGTACCCTTATGAGTCCAGATATTCATGTCCTTTATATAAACTGAATAATGCAAAGTATATGTATTTCAAATATCATTTTTACCTTTGTATTTTGTAGTAGACTATATTTCACTCACATTAGTGTTCGTGTCCATTTTCTCAGCAAAAAGTTTTAAAAAAGATTTTTTTTGCAGTAATTTATGTATAAAACCAATATGACTTAAAACTATAATTTAAAATGCATGAGTTCTGCTTTTTAATTTTCAATTTGTATTCAGTGACCATGATCGAGACCACCTCCTCGCGTGTGTCATTACGGGCTGTCACTCTAGATGTGACGGAGGTGCATGGCACCTGCAGCTTTGGAAAAATAAGCGTAATGCGCAAGAAAACTAACTTAAGATTTGAAATTATATTGTACCTCTAATTTATATGTCGCTTCCCAACTGCATTACATACCGAAATATTTGTTTGCTGCTATCTAAAGTAGTGTTTTGCGAGCTGTTTTCTTTTCTGCCTCACAGCAGTGCATGATTTAAATATTACTTAAACAGAAAATTAATGAATGCTGTGTGTAGTTCAGACAGTTTATTATTGAGCATCCATTAATATTTTCTTAATTTTATTTTGTTCATAAGCCAGCAGCTAATTTCATAGCTTAAATTTAGCAACGAATTGGAGAAACGCCACCATCTGTCAGTGTAACTAAATTAATTTAACGTACATTATCGCTCTACTTTCGACAGAATATTGATGATGGATGACAAATTAATACGCTTGACAGAGTATTTTCAATATACTAAGCTTGCAGTGGTTTAAAAACCTGTCGCCAGTGTAGTATGCACACGGGGTTTCCGTGAGAAATCACATCTGTGATGGATTAAAGTTAATATTAAATTTGATCATCATAACTGCTGAGTGAAGTTTGGGAAAAAAGTTAAATGCAAGGCAAACTTGCATGTCTCGTGTACAGTATTCCCTGTCTGGTTAAATAGTGCCCAGTTTGAGCTTTGACTGCAACAATGATCCATACTAAATTGCCTTTCAAGACTTTACTCATTCTTTGTTTTTCAGTTAAGTATTTTGAAGTTAACTTCAACTTCCTAGCTTAACGCGCAGTTGTCTGATGCTGTTAGAAAATGTGAAAGAGAATAATTTATTCCAAGCTCTGAGATCACAGCACTGCATAGGTTTCCTGTATGTTCTTATATTTGCTAGAATAAAATAAATCCTGAAGAATGCACCGCCCCGTAAGTCTAATAGTCGAATAGTTTAATAGTCCCGAGTTCCCCATGAACCTATTAGTTCTGAGTCCTGAAATGACCAAATGCAGTGAACATCATTACATATTTTAAACTTGCATTGTTGATCATGGGTTCACGTCAAATGCGAAGATACGGTCTGGGTCGATAGTTTGTGTAGTAGCCCTTGATGTTTTCAATGGGAATAATTGATTGCAAAGTTAAAAAAATTCTGGCAGTTCAATATCATTTAGTTCACAAAGGAGTGCGTATATACATACTGAACATCTGTATGACAGTAGTTCAAACACAGGACATGCTTCATTATCTTGGGGGGTTTTTTTTTGTACAGGGTCACCTTTTTAATAAATCTGAAGACATCATACAGCAGAAAGTACTGTAGTTCGTAAGCATGTGCTCTCATAAGACGAATATTGCTGGTTTTGTTTCTGGGACACTTTCAACTAATGACAATGACTTGGTCCTCTAAAATATCCAGATGTATGGAGCATCACTTCAGCCACAAAGTAATAAATTACCTGGCTGGACAAAATGCGCAGAGAGTTTCTTTGTATAAAAAGCACCTTGCTGAACAACGTACACTCTACTATAAAATATACTGTGTTATATAGTAATACATACTGCTAATGGCTTGGTTTTTGAAAGGTACATTATAGGAACTGGCTTAAAATGAAATATATTTCCTAACATCAACAAAGTATTAAAAGGTGTTTCATCATTTTAATGAGCCTTCTTTCACGCCAAGTGCATATTGGCATCTTGATAATTCATAAAGAGAATAAAAGTTGCAGCTATTTGTTAGTATAGACAATGGGCAGGCTGCTGTATGCTTATTAGAAAAAGCACCATTTACATATTGATGAGTAACTGTTTATGCTGCGATTCAGAGTGTTTTAAGTATGTTTTGCCTTTGAAACGGATGCAGCTTTGTACGTCTGCCATATGGCTCCTGATCAGAGAGAGCGACTTTCTATTGACCAGGGGAGCTGAAAACACTGAGGGACGGCTTCCTAGAACACTAGGCCTTTTTTGGAAAAATTCATCTCAACATATTTTCCTGCTGTTTCACCGTGTCACGGCACTACGGTAATGGACTGAACTTCTCCTCAGCGTGAGGCTCAAAACAGTGTTGGGTAGGTTTGCTTATAAAAAAGTTACTATGGGTGATTGTAGCCTTAGTCCAGCTTTGCTCTTAGAGGTGGACACAAGTAGTGAAAAATTGGCCACTGAATTTTTTTGCCGGTGATGGGAGTTTTATCGAAGATGCCGGTGATTTCTCAAATAAAATTCCATAGCAGAAATTCCCTTTGCTTATCAGTAGAGTCAATGGTGTACCTATAAATCATTGAATGCAACATATAAAAGTGTCATATTCAGTTGAGTTTGCTGTAATAATAAAAATATATTTTAGTATGAAGTCAGAATGGTTCTGCATGCTCATGTTTCTTTTTTTTTGGCAGACCCTGCAGACTTTATTGAAAGAAAATTTGATTTAAAACATCAATTGCATGCTGACAGTGTAAATATTGGGCAAAAAGTTTAAAGTTTTTTTTTCCCCTATTTTGCTTTTGTTTCTTTACTCGTGGCGTTTAAATATCTATAAATAACTGCTTTTGGCACTTGATTTACAAATCCACTTGTGTCTTCTTTAATTTAATCCCAGCTGGAGTCTGTGGGTTATGGTTTTTAAGATATGGATATTTAATTAAGATGCTAAAATACATTTCTTAAAGTTTTGGTCAAAGGTTAAATAATCTCAAGTGAAGCCTAAGTGCAGACATGTGAACGCAAATACGCGCCTGTAGCTGAACTTAAAAAAAAAAAAACACATTTAGTGTTAAATAAAAATATAACTGGAGATGGCACAGACCTGCCTAGTAAGTAGGGTCATCACCAGGCAGTCTGAAAGATCCTGGGTTGAAACCCACCCCTGTTGTAGCTGAGTTACTCTTGTAACAACACCCTGCTGTATAAACGGGTAAATAAGTGTAAGTCACTTAGTGTGCAAATTTAACAATGAGAGATTAATGTAATACACTCCCTCAGTATCAGCGATGGCTTTTTCACGTTTGGGTCACGGCTGCTCTAAGACCATCCCGAAAGCACAGGCCAGAAGGCTGGAGAGTAAACCCTGGACGGGTCAGCAGTTTACGGGTGATTTAGCCACCGGTCTGCCAGAGCCACTTGTCTTTGGACTGTGTGAGGAAACTGGAGCACAGAGGAGGAAACCCACACAAACGTGCAAACTCACGTGGTGTTAAATTCAAAGCTACTAAAAACAGCCAAGGTGCTGTGAGACAGCAGTACTACCTGCTGTGTTACCTGCTTCATTTAAGCTTTTTGTTTTATAACTAGTTTTATTACTTAAAGCATGATTAGCAATAAACAAAGTCACTTTCCATATTGCTGCTTAGCTAACACACTAATTCTTAGTATTTAATACCCCCAGTCCTGACACATACACACAAAACAGGTCTAGTGGCCTTCAGAGACCAGGGTATCGGTCTTATTTTTACAATAACACATGTAACCGTTCTTTTGAAACCTAGATAGCAAGGTAGCAACAGCTGAATAAGTATTTGAATGTAATGTCACACCTTGCTTCTCGTGTGGAACGAACCCGTGTGTTTCCGCAGTAGGCCGCACAACACTCGGCTCACAGTGTGTGGCTGAGGTGTCTGTTAAAGTGCAGGAGTGAAAAAAGGAACAAATACTATTTATAATATTTACAAAAAACAATTTCTCTACATGAGATTCACAACCAAAATTCATCAGCAGACCGTGGTCCTGTCCTGTCTTGTCCGTCTGTCCATCTATCCATTAGCCCCCCTGCCCCCCCAAAAAAACAAAATGGATTCCATGATGTCATGTGAACTGTTAACCGTGGCAGACCTGCTCTGTTACTGCGTACAGCTGCCTTTTTTAAAGCTCAGTCTGGGCGCATTGCAGTTTTTTTGGTAAGTGGCTTGTTTGTGGAAACTTCGAATGCGGTCCAGAATTCCCAGCAGCAACGCTGACCATAAAAAAGTAGCCATCTTTCACTTGTAAAGTTCTAGCACTAACATCTGCCACGTAAACAGACCTACTAACGCCACTTTTTGTGTGCTTAACTGCCGAAATAATCAGACGTCCTCGTGTTGGAAAATGTCCTCTCGGAGCACGTGAATATAATAAAGGTGCTACAGCAGGCCAGGTCTGGATGTGCATAGAGATGCCAACCGCATGAAGCTGCAACATTTATGCACGTAAATATATGTGTACACTTGATATTCTACATTTATGCTGATAGTTTTAGACCCAAAGAAATTTTGGACCTCCTCCGTTATCACAGGGGGTCTCAAGGGTCTCAAGTTGCAGTTATGATATAAACAGATGCTTTAATGTAAGTGTGAAGCCAAGTATAACTCAATTAAAGTTTTGTCACTCTCATTAAAGTATTAAGGGCACGGAGGGTACTATTCCACCAAACCGTTGCTTTGTAAAGTAGAATTTGTGCGCTAACTTGCGCTTAAATGATTAAATGTTACGCAAAGGTAGAAGCAGAGTGTTTATTATCGGAACCATAGCTAAACATCGCAGTGATTCATACTGCTCTCTTCTTAACTTAAAATCAAAGCCTGGATTTGTGATGAGCCTGTAGTGTGACTGTCTGGAGGCTCCACTCATACATCCCCACAGTGGGAGCGGTTGCACCCCACGGACCGCAGACAGCCAGCCAGCCGACCAACCAAAGGAAGACAAGAAAGAGGGATCGTGTATTGAAGGCAACAGTACAGCCAGGGATCCGATCACTTGCTATTTCCAGTATCTTATTACTATGCACAAATTTGGCACCAGATACAAAATATAATAGGAGATGCAATTGAATTTACCACAAGGCGTAAGCAATGCGACAAGAAAAACAGCGGAAATAATTCAGGCGTTTTCTGAATTCATTAACAGTCACAGGACAGGTTCAGTCCTAATTTGAACATGGTCTGAGACACATCTAGAAACAGGAAGGTTAAATATAAATGTGTGATTCAGATGTATGTTTGCCTATCACTGCCTTTGGTCTATATGCTGTGAGGAAGTTAAATTCTCGCTAGAACAGGGTTCAGTCAAGCTTAGTACCCGTCCCTGGAGTTTAGCCTGTTTGCTGGTTCCAAAACCAGACGGAGCTTGGCGCATTTGTAACGATTATCCAAAAGTGACTGCAGTTGGAGTTCCTCCCTCGTTCCTCTTGCCTCATTTGGAGGATCGTGTTGACGCGGCTTGTTATGTGAGCAAGGCTGACCTTTGGAAAGGTTATTGGCAAGTCCCATTAACTGCCCGCGCTTGTGAAATCTCTGCTTTTGTAACCGTGGATAACTACCTGCAATACAGTGATAGCGTTTGGTATGCGAAATGCCCCTGCTGCTGTTCAAAGATCGGTGAGCATCGTTTTTAACCCGTGTCTCCAACTGTGAAGCTTATCTCGATGACCTTGTTGTTTATTCACCTGACAGGAGTAGAACGCTTGAAGTTTTTGACTGTTTAAAATTGGCTTCATTAACGCCGAATCTTGCAAAGTGCAAGTTCAGAAGGGCAACTGTGATGTATCTCGGCAGACAAGTTAGTCAAGGCGACGTTTGTCTTCTTCATGCCAAGGTCTTGGTAATTACTGACTTTGCCTGACATTCCCAGCAGTAAGCGTTCAGTGGGGCCAGTTTTTAGGGATGGCTGGTTATTACCGTGGGATTTGTAAAAAGTTCTACTGTAGTGTCGCCCCCGACTCCTTGACTTAACCCATACGAGCCTATTGCGCGATCCCCTGCTTGTCACCACGTGCTTGACGGCGCTCCTCTGAGATTCTCCTGAACTCGCTGCTCCGGTCTTCTCGCTCCCTTTTAAGCGGGAGGGTGATGCGAGTGCTACAGGAGCCCGGGCCATGCTGCCGCAGGAACTCGCAGATGGAATCGATCATCCGGTTTGTTATTTTTCACAAAAACTCGACAAAGATAACATGAATTACTCATCCCTTGAAAAGGGACATTGCAACATTTTGAGATTTATGTAGGGTCCCGTCGATTGCAAGTTATAGTGTTTACTGATCACAGTCCCTTAGCTTCCGTGTCTCGAATTTATAACCAAAATGAGCATCTTATGAGGTGGTCAGAGCCCTTTGCCCTTGATCCACCCCCCCCCCATTTTTGCCCTTAATACCCTTTTTTGGTGGTTTCAGGTGTATTTGTTTTTCTTTTGTTGTTTTGCAGCTATTGTAGAGCAGTGTAGCAGGTTGCAGGAGACTATCTTGTGCTTTGCATCCTTTTGTTTTCAATCTGAAGTTAGGCAGCTGTGTAATATGAACGGTTTGGTTATTTAGGTTTCTTCTTGTTTTCTTTAAATTGTCACTTCTGGTTCTGTAGTTGTATTGCAGTATCACCGTTAAATATGCCCACATGTTTGTTACGCACTACTTGTGGTCCTGTCAGTTTGTTCGTAAATAACTCGGTCAAGTTTGTTACACCCAACTATTCCCCTAGAGCGCCTTAGGGTGGTAGCACTCTGCACTCTGTATAAATACTCCCATTTATTGAACCGAAACGGCCGAAACTGTTCGCATTGCAAAAAATTGTCTATCAGGGTGATTCATGAAGAATAGTACAAGATTCTCTATATATGCTATTATGCTATAATGAGTGTCTACTGCATGGCAAAATATTGCATGCATTACTTGTCAAATCAGGATCTCAGCTGGCTGTATCTTCTTGGAGACCCATTTAATGAAGATAATGTACTGACACTGAACTGCTAGGTGGGAGAGTGTCGAAATGGGGTTTAATTGTACTGCGCTTTCCTTATTGCCATTACTAATAGGAAGAAAAGGTTAAATCAAAAGTAGGCAAGTATGCAATACATAAGTATGCAAAAAAGAAAGTAATGGAATAAACAGAAGACAGACGCAGGCAGATGGTAAGCAGATGGATGGGTAGCTACCTACACACATTCACATGTATATCCTGACATACATACATAGATACACAGCCACACTTACATATGGCTCGGTTCTCCTTATATCAGTATAAATATAGATAAATGTCAAGGAAGGCCAAGCAAGGTATAAATAGTGTATGAGTCCTTGCCGTTTAAAATAGGTGTTCCGGGGGGCATTATGGCCTTTTGGCGTAGATTCCCTTTTAACACCATTTCCTGCATAGAAATGCCACATGGCTGCGTCAACACACTACGGTACCTTCTCAAAACTTACAGACCTTATAGCTGTATTGTTCCTTCACTTTGTTCACAAGGACAGCTGCCAGGGGGCCACCTCTCCAGAGACAGAGAAGACGTACCTGCAGTTGGTACAGCGACCGGAAGCGACGGTAAAAAGGGGAGAGCCTGGAAAGAGACCACGCGAGAGTACTCGCATCAATATCTGATGATGCTCCCTACCCGCTACCTGACTCTAGGTTGTTACCCCCCTTCTTGCTTTGTGCTTTCACTGTGATCTTTCTTTTGGACCTTCAGCACCTCTGTAAACAAAGCGTGCACTTTGATCCTCCTACCTCCGAGTTTCACCTCTTACGGTAGCACTGAGTCACTAAAACAATTTTTCAGATGTATTTAAACAGCAGGGGAAAAAGCAGGGGGGTAGCCATTTGAGTTTGTGTAGAACGGAGCAGCGATTACGTACCTGCGTCGAACAATGTCCGTATTTGTCCGTAATTTGGAGAGATCGAAAAAACAAATCATATGGGCATTTGGTATGGAAAAATAGGCCTTTGTTCCTCACAATTCATTACAAAAGAAGCTATGGATTTTGACAGTGGTTTACCCAAATGAGAACAGATTTCTGTTGCTTAAGCAGATTCTCTCATTGACTTCACCAAGTATCAACATTCAGAATGGGAAATTGAGTCTCCCAGGAAAACATGCGGTAGCCGCAGGCCATACAATGCACCGCAAGGCTGGCAGAGGAGAGAGGATATTTGAAAGACGAATTAAAGTGGTATTTCACAATAGCTGCACACAATGACTCATACAAAGCAGTGCAGAAGTAATAAGAAAAATGATTAGTGGAAGACAATCTCACTGTCAGCAGTTCATTCTCCCGACTCTCCTTTTAGCTATTCCCCAATTTTATTTATTTCAAATCACGATGACATTCAGATGTACCTCCTTTCACAAACGAAATCGTTCATCATCTCGTTAATTTCAAAATATGTGACTTCTGCCAGAGAAGGAAACTGTAACGTCCCGGAGACAAAGCGAATATGTGCTGCCTCATACCTACGTGCACTTAATGCCTATTGAACGTAACATGAAATAGCACCGCGAACCCGAGGCGAGACAACGATCCGAATTTTTCCCGACACGTTGGGTCAATATTATCATACGTTGAGTCAGTGCTGTTGCTGAGTTTGGCAGTTAATGACAGACCGTATTTTTTCTAATTTCACACAAACTACCTGCTCGGGATATTTCGGCAGAGTGCTTTGCTAAAGATGAAAAAACTGTCCTGCGCATCTTGTTCAGCAGTTACATCTCCAGCAAACAGCGCTAATGAAATCTCTGGAGTCTATTACTCACTGGGTTGTAAATCAGAGCACAGCTATTGTTTATCTGTTCAACTTTCCCCCCCTCCCTTGTCACTAAGAATTACTTGCTGATTTATTAGCGGTACAAAGAAGGAAATTAGCATGTGAATAATGGTGCTTGTATTGTCTGAATTCACGAATGCAATCCATCTCGCATGTATTTATTAAGGGAATAATTCAGCCATTTTAAGTAGTGAAACAGAAGTTACTGCCAGCGGAATTCTGTTGCCGAGGGTAGAGTTGATGTTTTTTGGATCTCGTGAAACTCGAGGTATCAATTAATGCAAATCTAAATGTAATAAAAAAAAATAAAAAAAAAATACAAAACTGGTATTCAGCAACCTCAAGCCCTGCAGGCTTAAATGATGACCAGTTTACTGCGAATATACAAGGTGAGTTGACTGGCTCTCTAAATAATGGCTTTAAACGGAATAGTAAAGAGCCGAAGGCCAATGCAGCCTGTGGCCCTTGAGGCCTGGAGCTCTGCCTGTTGTCCCAAAGATACTAAGTAAAGCTTTGCACTTTGCCTTGTAATTGTGACAGTCCTAGAGGTTTCTTTTTTTTTTCATTTGATTCAGCATATTTATGGAAATTTTATGTATCTAAAGCTTGAAAATTGGACATCATAGAGGATGTGGTAACTGTGGTAACAGTTACTATTACTTGGGAGTTATTGAAAGAAATAGAAGAAAACGCCTACGGGTAAGAATGACTGAACCAAAAAAAAAGTTCTTTTTCAGACTTCTTTTGTAATTCAGTAAATGTAGAAATTTTTTATTCCAGGCAATTAACACCTCATACATTTTGTTTTCCCAGTTATTTAGCGGAATGATTTGACCTTAAAGCGGCGAGGCTTTGTAAAGCAGTGAGGTGTGGCTGCGTTTCGACGTCCCCTGGTAGCTGCTGTGGTGTAACTACGCGAAAACAAAGGCGGGACTGCAAACTTTGCACCGCACCGGTAAAACGCGTCTTCAACGCCACACGACTACGTATCAGCAGACTTGACTTAGGCCGGTATCCGACGACAAAATAGCCCGCAGGGAGCACAGAAACATCAGTTTTGCGCAAAAAAATGAAAATGACTTTCTGACTACTTTACCGGAGTGGCAATTGAATAATGTTTGTGGAAAATTATTAATGCAAAGGCATTACAAAGGGCACACACTAAACAACACTCATTTGTGAGTGTTGCGTAGGAGTGTATGGAAATGTAAGTAATGCACATTCTTGATCAAAAAGGCACGGTAACAATAGGCTAATATTAATGTTTAGTCAGGATGAAGTACAGTCAGCGTTCCACAGATATGGAAAGGATACTTCATATCCTAAAGGCTGGCTGTGGTGAGTAACGGATGACCACAGAGGGGACCAGGAAGGAGCACAGTGGTGGGTGGCGATGGGCAAGTAGCGGCAGGTGGTGGACGCCGGTCCCCGGTGCCGGTATAGGACCTCTGTTATTCCCGTGGGGCTTCGTGATGCATCTGCGTGGGGGCTTGTTAAGCTTTAATAACATATGGTTTCCAAATAAACAGTTATTTGAATTTTTTTTTTTTGCAAAAAGAGTTTGGCCTCCAGTTTCCCTCGCCTGCCTGTCACAGCCTGAACGTAGACGTGTTTATACAGCCCGATACTGCTGAGATGTTACTCGGCTGCCTTTTTTGTTTTTGCCTGGCAGATGTTTTTTGTATTGAAATGTCACACACAAAAGCTGACAAGAGTGGAGGCTAAAGGCAGGCAGGTGGAAAACTGACAAGTGTAGCATTACCTTGCACTTACACCACTGCCACAGTAGTGTAGCCACATCCCCTGAGCACTGCCCATTGAAGAAGGTAAGGGTTTCAGTCCTTTACCACACCTGTCACTTCTTCGTTTCCCTGAAACTTGCTTCAAAGGGGGCGGCTGGGGTGGAAAGTGCTTTAAAACTCATTCCAGAGATAGATAACAATTTTGGAGGGATGAAAAGGCAATAATTTCTGACAAATGTTTGTAGTCATACTAAAAATACTCAACTCTTAATACCTGAAGCCCCGTCTTCATTTTCGTATTAGAAGTTTTACATTATTTACCATAATGAATTGTCTCGATTATCAAGACGGTGTAAATGTATATGAACGGCTCTTTTAAGCTAGAGAAAATGTCTGCTTCTGCAACTGGAAAAAAAAAAGCATTTTTTAAAATCTTGGAAGATGGAAGTGTTTCATATATCTTCAGCTAAATTGAGTATTTAGTGTGCTCAGTACTTCTGCTGCACATGAACATTTTTTTCAATGTAATGGGCAAAAGTAAACTGAATGAAATTAGGTGCGCTTGGATCTTTTATGCTTTCTCAGTGTCCATCATAGGCGATACTTTTGTGCAAGTATCCATCATACATGAAAGGTTTTTTTTTGAGGTAAATTTGCATTCACTTGCCAAGAAATACACTGATCTTCTCACAATGATTCACAAAATGATCTAATTTTGCATTTCAAAGTGCCTGTCTTCTCTATTGTGGGAAATTATAAAAAATCTCGGGAGAAACAGGATAGTTGTGACGCAGCCATGTGACTAATTCCGCTTTTGTTCATAATATAAAGCCAGTGAGCTCGGTGACGTGGGTCACAAAGTCAGCCAGCACATCGCCCTGAAATTCCTACACTGCGTTGTATAGTGACCTTGAGCAAAGCAGCCATTGCCATAAAACAAAAAAAAAAATCTGCATTTTCACCTTTACAACATACCACAGATGATGCTTTTCCTATTTTGCCTATTTTTCATAAAAGTCCTGGCTTTTGACTTATTCTGCCCTGAATTTATCTTCTCTTATTATTGCATTCAGCTATATAGTGTATATATAAAGTATCCTTCAAAAATCATCTACACTTTTCAAGGTTTAACATTGTTCTTCTTTTGCCACCCATGTAGCTTAGTGGTCAAAACCCTTGCTCTGTGATGAAAGGGGTATTGGTTCAAATCCCTATTCAATTTCCATTCATTTTCACTCCCTGTTTATTCTCTAGCTCCCTTGAAGAAGCTTCAGTAACTTAAGTGGAAAAATACCCACCTGAAGAAATGGGTAAATAATAACAAGCAGTTTAACATACAAACCCAGCTTTATAAGTCACGTGGAAGAAAAGCATCAGCTAAATGGATAAACAAAAATCCACCACAATCGCACAAATTCCGGAAACTATTTTTTTTAACTGTCTGGCTAAAGAGGAAACCGTAAAATTCACATCCTTTCCAGTAGTGAGTTCCGTGCAAATATGTGGGGTGGAGGGGGGCATTTTTGACTTATGGAAGTCACGCTTGGGTCATGCCATGGCTCTCCACAGTATTAAAATAGCAGTAAAATGGAACACATAACACCCCGTTTTTAGCTTTTAATATAAATATTTATAATTTCCACCACCTCACCGTATTTTTTATTCTATTTTTGGAAAACGCACAGCAGCAGGAAGAAAAGTTTACAAGCACAGACATATATACCTTTTTCTATATTTTTATGCTGTGTGTCAGAATATACTGACAATGCTGTAACTTAGGAGGCCCTTTTTTCCAAGGATGCAGCAATGAAATACAGCAGCCTTCACACTGTGATGCTGTCTCACTAAATCATTCTCAACCTAGTTGTCGCAGGTTTGTGTCACCTGCCTTGTGGGACATTGCAGGCCCAACGTGTGGCATGGCACAAGGTGGGGACGAGGTGCAAGTCGCTCCCTCGGGCTTCGGTGACACAGAGCCCACCCCTGTGTGACTGTTACGCAGCCAGCTCTGGTCTACCAGATAAGACCAGCAAGTTCGGGAGTTCCTGGTGCAGGAAATGGAAAGTGTGATGTGATCAGAGAATGGCTGGCGAAAGGTCAAGGGATTTTCACATCTTGAAGAATTACCATTCTAGCATTGCAGAACATATTGTCTTGGTCTTCAGACTTTGGCTTGACAAGTAGTGACCTGTGAAATTGTACTCGACGTCTCCAATGTCGATCAGCGGGGGCACTGCGTGTAAAGCAGCGTCGACTGTTTTCTACACTGACTTTGCATTCTTCGCTATGATTATTTTCAGGAGAGGCACTCGTGGTGCTGCTTTAGTAGAAACAATGGAAATGTATATACTGAGTTTACTGTAACGCCGTCATGAAGTTTAAGCATGTCGGAATGGGCTTAGCTATTAAACTGGGCAGAACGGAGGTTTACAGAATCAACCTTTTGTTTGAAAGTGCTTTGTCGCGCTACAGCAGAACATACTGCACGATGTTCAGGCAGGTCATGTTGGAAGTGGCACATAAAACTGGGCCTTCAGACCTTATCCAGCAGTTTTAGATTGATGGCTCGGATTGGGCTCAGGAAGAGCGCATTCGCCAAACAGCCAGGCACACTTGATAGATTTGATCTAGTACACATGTGCAAGTGGGTGGTCAGATGAAGATCTCATGGTCCCCTTTTCCGTGAGGGCTGCCCAGCAAGTTATACCACCACCTTAGGGATATATTTGAGCCACGCGTATTAGGATGGCCCGGTGTTCTACACTCTTTCAACGGCACTTTTATTATTATTTTAATTTTTCCATTTTTACATGAGATGTGATGAACATCGAGTTCGCTGGACACGTTTACAAGCGACAGTTGGTTTTTGTTGCGTACTGGAAATTAAAAGAATGCATCGTACAAGGAATCCGGCTTTGACTCAGGACATGATACGTATGCATAAGCCAACCCATTATATATATATATATATATATATATATACACACACACACACACACACACACACGTACGTATATTAATATGGGTATTTTTTACTTGTGCTGGGCCTTGAAACATGCTTTTGTTATCATCCTCTGCTGCTCCACCCTGCCTTCCACCACCACCCCCCGGTTGCTGGTTGTCCTGATCTCAGGACAGTTTTTTTAAAAATAATAATAATTTTTTTTTACAAAATAGATTTGATATCCCTTTAATAATAAAACATAAATATAGAAAAAGGCCTTTTTTATATTAAAATTAAAATTCCAAAAGAAATTTGTCTGAGGCACAATAACGTGCAGACGAAGGCTGCGCTGCAAAGTATAAACCAAGAGACGCAAATGTATTGACACAAGAGTTAAAAAAAAATCAATTAAACTTAACTCTGTGCAGATATTTCTTCACTGAGACCACTGGGTAACATGGTGTAAATGAACACGGTTGCGTCCCACCGTAGTAAAATGTCCGGCCGCTGGAAACGTGTCCTTTGTTGCTCCTGATTGTGCACGTGCGTTCCATCATTCTTGTCTTTAACATCTTTTTTGTTTTCCCCGCATTGTAAAGATCACATGGGCAGCGTAGTCGGAAACTCGGATTCGGCGTTGAGCACATCTTCCATAATTTTCAAAATCCCTTCTGGGCTAAAGTAAAAGGGCGCTAAAGTGGGTAGCTCTAATCGAGGTAATGCTGTACTGCATGTTTGTAATTTCCTTTACACCATTGCAAACTTTGTTTATTTAACAAAGAAAAACAGTGGTGTAGTTATAGAAACGAGTACAGTTGACACTAAATGGCCAATTTAAACTGGGCCTTTGAAAGAGACTCGTTGGTCCCCGAGGGGGACCCAGCGCAAACCGCCCACACTAGCGGTGGGTCTAACACGAGGAAGCCGTGTCCTGCCTGAGGCAGGGGACGGTGGCTATGGGTTTCGTGTGGTCTGCCAGTGCTGGGAGAATTGTGTGGGTGGTCTCTATGAACCCCTAACTGTGGGACCTCGGTGTGATACTTTTCAGAAAGTGAACCGTGGACAGAACAGAAGGGGCCGCGTTTCCGGCCATTTGGCCGCAGTGACCCCACACTGGGTATGTTGCTTCCGCCATGGAGGGGGGTGGGGGGTGTCCGTGTGTCTGTTTTGTATTTACGGCTCAAAATTTTTTATTTCTGTTAATATCATTCATATTTGGTTGCTCACCTGTGGACTCGTGCGTCAGACACACTTTCGTAACCCGGCTGTGTACGTAAGTGGATTACGACAAAAGATACAAGGGGGTGGAGAAGGGGAAAAAAAAAAAACATCAAGCTGGAGGATTTGCGTAAGGATTTCGGCTGAGCCCTCACACAGCAGTCATCACAGGTCTATTTTCTCCCTGTCACTTTCTGCTAATGCAGCCGCTGTGTTGTAAGCGAAGCGATTTAATCGTGATCCCGAAAGATCCTGTCCTCAATGGCCACTGTGTTCAGCTTCTACCCACTGCTTCTGCTCGCAGCTCAAAGCTTTTGCCCCCTCAGCTCCCAACCCATCTGTAAATAAGACACCGATTGGACTTATTACTGTTAAATTGGCAGAAACGGTCAAATAACACATTATTGCATTTTTTGGCGCGCGCTCAAAATATATCGTTTCCTGCATCTGGCTGTTTTATTTCGTATTTATATCAACGTTGATCCAAACCAATTATACTTTTATAAACTTATTAATGTGCTTTTACTAGCAATAAAACTGGCAAATTGCACTTCTGATGAAGCATGAGTTTCATTTCAAGCTGAATGTATGACCACCAGTCATCATTAGCAATAATACATAAAGCCCCCCACTTGTTAACCTTCGAAACAATATTTATACTAATAAAAAGTGTTTATAAGAATTTCTCTGAAGTAAAGTTAACAGAAGGCCACGAAGCAATTTATGTCTTAATAAATTGGGCTTATTCAACCTGATCTGCTCACAAGGGAAATTCTAGACAGAGATTAATAGAGATATTGAATCTTGATTAAACTTGGAGCTTAATTAGGGGGGCTCCCAGCAGACAATCTTGCCGCTGACCCACCTTTGGAGACCAGGTTTGAAGTAATCAAAACAAAAGGAATGCGTAAAGCATGAATAATCGGGAAGAAGATATGGGAAATAATAATAATAATTAAAAACGCGGTAACAGAGTAATACTGCTCGCTGAACCCGAGCGCGGGACAAAAGGCTGTCCTAATGGCTGGGCACATTTTTACAGAGCAGGAACACTGGGGTCAGAGTAATTATGGCTGATGCAGACAGACAACAGCATGTGAATTCATCAGAAGGCATCTGTCACCGCCGTGAACATTACACCTGAATATCAATTCCCCGCAAAAAACCAAGCCGCGGAGTTTAGCAAAGCAGANATTTTCTTACTGTTGAATTTTATCATATATTGTTAAAGCGTAGAGTTTACCTGCAAGGGGAAGTACAGCTGTACATTGTGGTGCATTCTGGGAGACAGGAAGTGAGCTGCTTTTTTTTTTTTTTTTTTTTTTTTTTTTTTTAAACGTCTTGCCCGTAGGAGCTCGTACGTTTAGTTGTGTAGAGCCGTTGTTATATACGCGCGTTCAGGGAAGGAACACACAGGACGGAAGTCGAGACAACGGTGACTCCTTCGATGAGAACCGCTGTGTATTTCGTTGCTTTTGAGACCGAGGCTTTCTCTCGTGTTACGGGGGCGATAAAATCTGAGCGCGTGGAGCTGAACTTGCAAAAAACCTGCCTGTAGTGGTGATAATAATATATATATCACTATGTATCGTACACAGTCATTATCACCCAGGTTTTGTGAATTAGCAAGACCCAGATAAAGAGAGAGAGAGGGGGGTGGGAGAATCACAGACAGAGAGAGAAAACAGGGACGTGGAGTTTTGTTGTATATTGTACTTCCTAGGTAGACACAGAGACCAGATGCCTGAGACTAGAAGAACAACCTGAATGACTAAGTGAAGAGCAGCATTTCGTAAACAGAAGGATCGGTTCTCGACTTAGCCAGCGTTGTTTGTTTGCTTTCTGTAAGCCTTTACGGGAGGAAGGCAGTCTTGGTTGGGACGACTGATACCGGACACAGCCTGGGCGAGAGCAGAAGGGCTATTTCTTATTTGCCGGAGACAGAGTCCGGATAAATGCACCCCGTTGGTGAAGGCGCTGAAATAAAACTGGGAAAGGAAGAGAAGCGAAAAGCGATTAAAGAAGGGAAGAAAAGTTGCTGCGCTGTATTTCTCTTAAAACGCGTCAGCAAATTCGGGAAGTTAACCCGGTCGCGTCTCTCTTCCTCTTCATTTGCGTTAGATTCGAAGGAGATCTTTGGCGAACGTCGCCATTAGCCGCTTCATCGGAACGGCCTTCAACGCAAGGCTGTTACTGCCGTTTACTGCGGTGTACAGTTGTGACTGGGGAAATGGATGGGCGGTGCGGTACCGTCACACACCTGAGCTGACCGTCCCGTCCCACGTGCACGGTTCACGGTTCCTTCTATGCGAGTACTTTGCGAGGCTCCTCAAAGTCAGCAGTCTTCACGCAACCAAAGCAGCCCTTGGACTTTCTGTATTCTATTTATTTGAAGATTTCTCTTTAAATTTCATTGCTTACCTCCGTCACACTGCGTGAATTTCATTTCCCGCTCTCCTCGTGCGGCACTGATTTTTCTGCCACCGGAGATGTAACAAGAAAGGAGTTTCCATTTTTTCCCCCTTATTCTTTAAAATAAGATCAGCAATGCAGCAAATAATAACCCGACGTGACTGACTCGAAGAAACATTTAGATGAGATTTTTCCTCTGCTTGTTTTGGTGTGACTTAAATGTCATGTTTAAATGTGCTCAAAGCTCATCAGGTTGTGTTTTCAGTCCGGCGAAGATGCGATTAAAGTACGATAAACAAAGTGGCATCAGCACAGCGAAAGATCCAGGTATTTGTGTTGTTTGTGCCGCATCTGGGAGAATGATTAATTCCACCCCCTCCACCCCACCCCCCACTCCCTCCACTCCGTGGGCTGGAAATCACCTTGACACTGTTTTGTGGGTGGCTCTTTGTGGCCTCGCACCGGTGTCTGCGCCGATGGAGACGCCTACGCGGGGGGCCTCCGGAAGCGCCCCTCGTGGGCTGAACGCACTCGTTCGGTGGGCCTGCCGAAGCGTAGTCGGGGAAGGGGGGGGGGGGGGGGGGG
>UFQX01000065.1:875054-895174 GCA_900497675.1 Arapaima gigas | reverse complement strand
GGGGGGGGGGGGGGGGGGGTTGCTTCGCGACTGCTCCAGACGGACAGCTTTTTTGGGTTTTCCGGGCAGGCAGTCACATTCATCGGCGTGACGGTCGAGGCGCCAGGCGCGGCGTGAACACGACGTGCTCAGACGCAGCACATCTGACAGCGGCTTAGGTGACCCTTTTTTTTTTTTTTTTTTTTAATCAAGTCCCCATTTGTCTGGAACACATTTAACAAGTCATTATTCCATTTGAGGTGAAAAAGAATACAGTCCGATAAAATCAAGTGGAATGAAACACGAGAAATTTATTTGCTCAGGTCGTGAATGTATATTGCTATTATTTTAGGGGGAAAACAACAATAAAACAGGAAAGTGCAAAGCTGTCTCTGTGAAAAATGGTGTCTAGCTACTGCTGAACGGTAGGGCTTTATATTCCCGATGTCGTGTTTGTTGTTTCTACTGTGATCCACCTCTCAAGTATAATTGTACCACAACAAGCTGCAGTTTAATTTTTTTTTCCCCCTGTTATTTCCTTTAAATACACAAAGCGTTAATATGCATGCACGCTGAGAGGTAGGAGGATTGTTCACCTGTGCTGGCAGTGACTCAGAAGCTGCCGTGGAACATCAAGCCGCTTGTCACGGTAGAGCGAAAAAGGCCAATTTCCCAGCCGCACAGCAAAAAAGCAGAACGTCTCCCTCTTAGTCCAGGCAGTGCTCGAGTCAGGAGTGTGTTATCCTGTCTGTCTTGTGCGAACGGCTGCGTTCACCTTGGAAAGGGCGGGGAACACTCAGACCGATCGCCGATGAATATCATCACGGCACCGTCAGCAACTCGCCACGTTTGTTCTCTGAAGACATCCACAGTTTCACAAAGAATTTGCAGATGCAATCACTTTCCCTTCAGATACGACGGGGGGGACGTGGTTGAAGTTTCCTCCGGTCGTACGCTGTTCTTTGAACCTCGGACAGCGGAATAACCGTTCTGGATGTACTGCAACTGGAAATATAAGAGAAACAAAAATTCCTGCACCTCGCCGGATCAATTGATAATAACCCCGAGTTAATAATGTGAAAATACGATACGCTTCGTGTACGGAGGTTTCTCAACAGCTTTGGTGCGTTTTTCTCTTCAAGAAATGGCACTTGAAAGACCGATTGTAGAACTTTAAGCAAAATTTACGGTTTTACTGGTTATACATTAGAAATATGTCATCTGTGTCCAAATTCTGGGGGATTTTATGCGTTGTAGCATTTGAAGCTGAATATGTTTATTTCCCCACCGATTTGCCACAGAACATTTGAGCCCACGGCAGGGGGGTGTGGGTCTGTAGGTCTGCGGCAAGGTTTCATCATCTTTCTTGGGGACATTTTGTATTTGTTTTTTTAAATTATACCATATGTAGAAGCTAGACATATATAATGACACAGTTATGGTCTGAACCCTTGTACCTCCCACCAGAACAAAATACGGCAGCAGAATGCGTGTACTGTTTTTGTTCTGTTGTATTTTTGAGTGAAAAATAAAAACAGTGCCGCACAGGTTCCTTTTTCTGTCCATATCTCAATTAAATATTAAAACCTTGTTTTGATCGCTGTTCGAGTCAAACAAATTCCCTGTGTTAAAAGAACATGTGGAAAACAAGAGGGGTTGGAAAGACCAAAACAGCGGGTGATAAAATAGCATAGTCTGGAGATCTCGTTTCTGGGGAAGTTCTCCTCTGGGAACATAAAGGGAGGCCATCTTCTTGGAGCCTCCCAACTTCTCCAAGTTTTTGTCATTTCCTCACCTTTCACTCTGGGGTTTTCACATCACATGGGAGCGTCTGGGTAAAGAAGAACAGTGCAAAAAGTTACACTATTAGAGATGAGTTCCAAAAACCTGTACTATGTGCCTACCTCACCAAGAATACTGCACGTTTTTATCCCGTGGTACGAATCCACCGTTCGCACGATTAACCGGACCACAAAGCTGTTTTGGATATTTTTTAGTCCAGAAGTTGATTCTTTAGCTCAGGTCCACTTACTAATTACGAATATACAGGATAAGTTGACAGATATCCTGCGCTTACCCACTGGGATGAAGCATAGAGCCCTACCCTACCCACCTAACAACCTACCCACCTACTCCCCTCCAACCCTCACACACTATGCACCCTAACACGCCACCTCCTAAGCTCTTCACCGGGGTCATCAGGTAGGCACCATACTTCATCGGTGTTTTGCTGACTTAGGCCCACGACACCTCCGGATGGCTCAGCAGTGAGGCCTGGCATCCCAGACCCACCCCCCCTCCAAGCCTCCTAGGTCAAAGGCCCATGTAGCCCCCATTAGCTATACTGCTGCCCTATCCCACCTACCCCACCTTCCCCCACTCTAGTTGAGCTCTCCTCAACCACAGCCAAAGTCCAGAAGTTGATTCTTTAGCTCAGGTCCACTGTTTACAACTTATACTTGCTTTGTATTGCAATGCACTCTGTTGCTCTGAAGCTGAATTGATAATTTTCAGATCAGTGATGGCAAATGAGCATCTTGGAGGTTGAAACATTGATTCTCCCATCACTGATATTTAATAAAATTTAAATGCTATCGACGAAATATTATCCTCAGATAGGGCAACAGCAGGTAGCGCTGGGCCCTTAGAGCACATTGGCTCAGTCTGTGCAGAGTTTGCATTTTTTCACAAGGGTTTTCTCCAGGTGATCTGGTTTCCTATCACAAGTCCAAAGACGTGTTTCGGCTGAACCGGTCACTCTGAAGTGACAATTGTATATGAATGTGTGTGTGAGGGGCTTGTGATGGCCCAGGGTCTATGTTTGTGGGATGGGCTCTGGACTGCTGTGACTGAGCATTAGGCCAAGTAGCTATTGAATACGAACATCTGAATAGTCCAACTTAAAAAAATAAATCAGTGCTTCTAGTTGTGTCAAATACAGCTTGCTGCTTCCAGTTACGGGAGGCTACTTGAATTCTGAAGGTTCTGTCAAAGAACACCAGAGTAGACAGAAGCAGAAAAAATGACATCTGCCCAGGTGTTTGCTGAAAACTCTTCACCGATGAGTGGGCACGCAAGGAAGGAGGGCCTCTGTATTTTTTTCTTCTGTCTTCCCCCAAAGCCAAACACAGAAGTGCACACATAGGCTGTGGTTTGTGCTCTAATAACTGGAATGAAACATTGTCTTCAGTATGTAAGGTAAATATTGATCTTTCGGTTTCAACAGGGTCGTACAAACGGCAATTAAAATTTGCATGCCGTTTTGTTACTCCAGACTGAGAACAAGCAGTGCAAGATAAGCACGTCCGAGGATCTCGCAGTAACTGTGTGTTTGTTCTGCTTCCTCCGTGAACGACTGGTCGACAGATGGAACCGTTTCAAAACCGCTGCCCGTTCAGCAGGTACGCCTTTTCGCAGCGAAACCCAGGAGTTCCGAAACCTGCCGTCATTTTGCCGCAGTTGTCGAGAGCGTAATCTGTCCAGGTGAAAGTAAACGTGCCCTGACTGACAAGCGGTGTAAAACGGAATATTTGAAAGGGACGATGAAACCTGCCCTGGTTTGCGATGCCCGATACCCCTCAGTTGCCGAGGTTAGCAGACGGGTTCACGAGGCAGTGCCGCTGGTGAAGGTGCGTCTCGGTTAGTGTGTTAAAGACCCTTTACAGTTAGAGCCCGTGTTTCATTGTGTGCAACTGTGAGCTGACTTTGCGGAAAAATTAGCACGAGCGTCAGCTTGGCGTGTAAAAGTGGAAAATACTGTTTTACTTGCTGCTCAGGTCTAAGTCTGCCTCTTACCAGAGACTGTCTGACCTCACCGCACACAAAACTAGTGGGTCTGCTATTACTGTTGTGGCTGCTGTTTCCACCACCTAGTCAGACTAGGATATTTCATTTTAAACACATCATGAAACTAGTACCCAAACCGCATAAGGATTAAGGATGGCTGGGAAAATGAAACAATGAAACAATGTTCCCTTTATGATACCATTTAATAATGACAGCGAGATGATAATGAATCCCCAGAACAATGTGATGTTTTGTTTGGCATGTAAACTGTACCAGACCTTTGCATCAAAGCCGTTTTGTGGTTGCAACTTAGAGGTAGAGTTTTGACTTTCAGCATCCTTGTTTTTATTTATGGGGCTTTTGCAATGTTCAAAAGCGGCACAAACCTTTTCGATGCAAAAGTCGACAGCAGAGCTGTATTATAGAAGAATGAGTAGAAACAATCAGCTACCTGTGGCAGAATCCTGCCTGTGGGCACAAAGGCAAGAAACACATTAGGCCTGAACTAATGTGGCAGACCACTTGTCCAAGAGGTTCTGCTTCCTAAAATGGTGCCCATTTGAGATATGGCCAGATGATATGGTCTGAAAAGCATTCTAGCAAGTGGCCCCCAGCCAGTCTCAATCTGCTCCCGCCCGAGGCCACGTCTCCTGGTGTAAGAGACTGCTGCTTTTACATGCC
Source organism: Arapaima gigas (assembly GCA_900497675.1). NCBI lineage: Eukaryota > Metazoa > Chordata > Actinopteri > Osteoglossiformes > Osteoglossidae > Arapaima > Arapaima gigas. The sequence goes on along the minus strand of UFQX01000065.1, from coordinate 890,728 downwards.
AGGTCAGAGTGCTCCGCTCAAACTTCTCACCTGGCTGTGGTTCTTCCTGCCAGTAGCCATGAGGAGCATAAGAGCCATTTTAAGCCTTTGTTCATGGACACCATACCACAAGTGCTTTCCCACGGTCATAAAAGGATAGCAACACCGAGAAGCATGAAACGTTAAATTCCTCCAAGTTCCTACGCGGGCGTGAACTGTGAGCTCCGACAATAGTGACTTTTGCACAGCGAAAACCCGTTTTACTACAGATTACGGAGCACGAAAGAATGAGCTGCGGTGATTGCCGGCTTCTGAAGAGGAGATGCTTCTCGAATGGTGCGTGTGTGTTTTTCTACCCCCTGGCCACCGAGGTTAGTTTCCAAAAAAGCGATTTGTTATTTTTAACAGCTCTGTTAAGGGCTCTTTAGGGCAGCCGAGTTGCAGATCACCAGGGTGGACTCTCACACGTCACTTAACTTTTTCCTTATCGTACGGCTGGTGACAAAACGGTTGGCCCCCATTTCCGGTTACATGTGCTTCGGCGTTCCGTTAAGGAACGTTCTGTCGTGTTCCTCACGGAGAACGGAGTGTGTTTTGGTTTGTTCTCCCTGCAACACAACGTAAGAACAACACCGCGCTGTTTGAATCTTTTATATTATACGTGCAGCAGCAGACGCAGTGAATACATATACGTACTGTTTGAATGCATAAGTGTTGTGGTTACAACTGTTGCTTCTGAACTCAAGGGTTGTGGGTTCAAGCCCCACCCCCTTGTCCCGGTGGAAATTACCAGCTGCTTAAACAGGTGAATAGTTTTAAGTGCGTTACTATTTTAATATGGTTGGTAGAAAAGTGTTCAGCTAAATGAAAGAACGTATAGTTGAATAGTTGTTTTAAATTGTACAAATGATCCCAAACTCTGCTGTAGAACCTTTCCGTGCCATTCTCGCAAAAGGTTTGACAGTCAAATCTGCTTTTATACATCTGTTTTAATCTGAAGGAAGGTTCAACAAGTGAGCCAAAGGCGTCTGAGTCAAATGAGGGCGATTTGGCGAAACAGCCGCTCGGGTTTTCGCCGCCTTGCTTATGGAAAACAGGCAAGCGGAAGGTGAAATTGGATTGTTTAACGTAACATTAGGGTGAAATTTAATAAATAGTGCAGAAGTGTATGAAGCGTATGCGCTTCCTCAGAATTCATCTGTTGGCGCCAACGGGAACATTAATATTCAGAGGGGAATGAAAAATTTAAAAAAAAAGCCTTAAGGTTTTCTACCACTGGGATCAATATTTAAAGCAGTTTTCCATTTTTTAGCAGAACACGAGTTAAAGGTAGCAAACTGAGTACACAGGACACGGGGGGAAAGGCCAGGAGGTGCAATGTTGGTGGCTACTTATGCAAATCCTCTATTTATCTGCAAACCTTTCGGTAGTTGATGCTGGGCTTGTGGCTGGTAGTTGTAATTCAGAGAAGCAGCTTGTGAGTCACAGTCGTAATGGAGCTTTTGCTGACACAGAATTCCAAACATCCATCTTCACATTTAGACGGGCAGATTAATTCATACAGTATCTTCCCTATCAATGGCTCCGTGCCAAGGAAATACGATTCCTTCGAGGCCGCGTCTGTCGGAGACACGGATTTAGTCTGAACTTCACCAGCTAATGTTTGCGCTTAACTTTGCGTTTGAAAGTTTAGTGTTACAGACATTAAACAGTGAAAAGCTTCCTTGGCGAATGCAGTCATCCTGGGATAATGACTGTATTCCTTGTTATGAGAAATTGCATAAAACATGCAGTCATGGCCTTGAGATCTGGATCTTTGTGAAAGAAAAACAAATTAAAGTTCTAGATAAGTAAATTATTAAAAGTGAGGGCTTTACTGCTAAAATAACCGTTTCTCTTTCTGCAGTCGTGAGCTACAAGGATAAATAGTAGCTAATGGTATTTAATTGTGAGCAGCGCTTTGCCTAATTTCCAAGTGAAAGTGACATATGAGAAGACGCATTTATTATGTAAGGAACAAACTACAACGGATTACGCAGCTGTTTGATATAATGGATGTGTAACGTAGCTGCGGTGTGAAGTGAAACGTCCCGCTTTACTACAGCTGCGCTGCCCGGAGTGGTTTATTCCCCTTATATACCATTGAACTGGCTAATATCGCTATAAATAAATACACGAGTGCATTGAAAAATAAAAACAGCAGAGATATTGCTAGGCAACCAAGCTGGTGCACGTGTACACAGAACCTCGCTAGCCACGATCCGACCCACATCTGTCTACGTATCTGCAGACTTTGTCTGACTATATTTGAGAAGCACGTTGCCCAAAACTGGATCAGACATAAGAAATTACCTTATATGAGTGTTCCGGGGCCAGTCCTGTAAACACGGGGTCCTCAAAAAGACTCTCGCTGACCCCAGGCTGCCTGGAGTTCTGTCTATAACAGCTGCCCTTTCCCTTTGATTGAGTATCTGGGAAGGCAGCCACCAGGCCATAGTTACAGACAGAAGGTAAACACCTCTGAAGGATCACCAGGACTGGACCCAGGCGAAAAATCAAACTGCGAGCAGGGCTGGGGCTCAGCAACCTGAGAAGAAGAAAGGTACTCCACCGAGGCCGGGCATCTGTGGAACCAGGCACTGGCAAAGGTCACGCATCTCAAGGTGATGGAAAGGCAGAAACCTTGGTGCAAAATCAGGAGAAATTTAGATGGACCAAAATGTGAAAACATTAAAGTGATTCACTTTAACTTGCAGAATGTTAATATTTAGTTATTTTTCTGCGCTGAAAAATATGAGTTAAACGCTGCTTTCTAGTGTGTCCATTGATGTTTTTCTCTTACAAAACCAAGACAAAGCAGTCTTTTTTTTTTATCAGCCAATGAACAGATTTTATGGCTCCAATACTTTGTTATAAATTGTCTGACAACATAATTACCTTTCTTTGTTGAATCATGTTCTGTGCCTATTGTGCTCATTATGTCCTACCTTGGAAAACCTCAATCTAATCCTGACTTCAAAAAAGACGGGTTTTTTTAGTACTGACAGAAATGTTTACTAGTTTATGCGCGCTCAGAACTGGTAACCTCACAGAAGGGGTGTCTTTTGGAGCTGCACTTGATGTTGGCTTGACGTCTTTTGCAGACATCTAAATGCAACGTAAGACGGTGTTAAGCCCAGCTTGCTTGTTTGACATACCTGAAGTAGTCCTTAGCCTGCCTGGTCTCCTTGCGCTGTGGATTAAGTGTTTGGTAGTTGGTTATTTCTTGTGTCCTGCTGTGTATCCCTCACAGTCTTTTAACACTAAAACCTTAAGCCTCCCTAGAAACAAAATGTATGGGATGAATATTTATATACCTTGGGAAAGCAGCATCTGACATCTGAAAGAATTAGTCCTCTAGATAAAGAGACTTCAAAATAATCCCTTTTTCATTGACTATAGTGCGCCATATTTTTACCACGCTGTTCAAGTCTGGCTCATATCGAATTGCGTGGAGGGAAGGATTTGACTGAAGGTTATCTTAGTCAATAGCCAGTTGAAAACACACAAAACAAGTTAGATGTCCTTTAGGCACAAATTTAAACTCAACACACCGAAGTGCTTAATGTAAAGGAAATTTTGAGAATTATCACACGTTTCATTTGGACTTTCGTCGGACGCTCACTTGTCTGAAATCGATTGTGTTTCTAGCTTGAGACACGCGAGACCAGAAGCTTTGGACAACAGAGGTCATTGTGCTAAAATTATACATTCCTTATTGTCTCATTGTCATTGTATGTTGGTGCTATTTGTTACTCCTTATTTATACTATTTGTATTGATCTGTTTCGATGCAAATTGCACCTTGATGTTAAGCAATTTGTGTTAAGCTGCTCTGCGTGGGAATTTTCCTCCAGGGTTTAATATTGATTAATCTCATAAAATATCCTCCGATCTCATTCTCAAGTGTTGTAAAAAGCGAATTTTGGGAGGGAGGCATTAGGCCCAAACCCCTGGTCACACCCAGCTATTAATCACACGTATTCCTACAATCTCGCTCGACAGCAGCTGCGAACCCTCAAGCCAACTCCAAACCCCAACGGACGGTCCACCGGGCATCCGTCCAAATGCACAAATCGGTACATTCCATACTTCCAACTCCTGAAATGTCATGAATTATTGTTTTATTTGTTTCAGACTTTATGATATGTTCTTGAAGGATTTAAGTTGCTTCCTTTCCATCTACTGGCCGTGGGTTTTCCCCGGAGAGCTAAGGAGTCTGGACCTTATTGAGACCTCAGTTCCCAGTCCACTTGAACATGTGAAGACTAGCCCTGTTTGTGAGCGCAGAGGCATCCCAGTCTGCCATCGTATATTGAAGAGCGTTGTTAGTTGGGTTACCCCAACGATACCTCGCGTTTCAAGCATTTAGGAATCCCATCCAGCTGCACTGCTTTGCGCTGTTTCACTGCTGCTGTTTCACTGCTGCTGTTTCCTTTGCCGGAGAGCCACAGCCACAATTCTGGCCAACTCTGACGCTTTTACCTACTGCTAAGAATAACATCGCAGAAGGGCTTTGTTCAGTATGACCGCCATGCAGTGGCCCACTGCAAAAGGTTGGTGTTATTTCCAGGGCCACCAAACACAAGCTGGCTGCTCACGCGCTTCTTGGCAGTTCGGGTTTTTCCAGCGACTCCTGTCAGGATTAAGGGTTCTTGACAGAGCATGTATGATTTTTTTTTCTTTCTTTTGCAAATTTTATACATTTTAATTGTCAATATCTGTCATCATCCATCAGTTCTGAAGTGCACCAGCATGTTTCCATGGAAGCGCAGCCTCTCATTTAGAGCCATAAAATACATTGTCTGCAGTGCAGAGATTTTAAACGATGAACTCCCACCGACGCAATGATTGTTTTATACTTTCCCAGCAGACTGTTTTTAATTTTGAGCATTGTAGTATGTCGGAGAGCTTCCTTACCTTACTGTGACTGACACACGTAAAACACCCCTCTTTTTTGTTATTTTCTACAAATCACACTTAATTTTATTTAGGAAATATATTTTGCAACTGACCATAGTGTTATTACTGCTATTTTTTTATTCTCAAGGGCATTACTCTGCTTGAAAAAGAAAAAAGGGTCACGGTTGGTTCAGGGAAGTACATTTGTTTTTCTACCCCAATAGTTTATACTTTGTGTAACGGTTTCTTAGAGAGGTAGACATGAAATTTTCTATTTGTTTTGTAGCTTGTTGCCGGGAGGTTAACACAGTTTCGTTCTTACATGCGTGGTGAAAACATGCTTCTTTTTTCCCTCCGCTCCTCAGAACATTTCACAGACTGTATGGTAAATTCTCACTTCTGCCTATCGTAATGCTGTACGTACGTTCATAAAACTGCACTCCGGTTGTTTTAATAACCTTAGTCCTCGTGTGTTTCTGGCACGTAGCTTTCCCCAGCGCACACGACAGTCAAACGGCCTTCCCCGCCTTTGTTGCACTCGGGGGCCTCCGTGTTGCATTTTCCATATGACGCGGGCACCTCTGTGCTGTGTTTTGCCGGGTACTTGGACCAAGACAGATTGATCTCTGCATCAAAACGGAGAGTTCAGAATTCATTTCCCTCTCCAGTCAAAAGCCATCCTGACCCAACTTCCGGAGATCTTGGAGGTGAAAAACCTCGGCGTGCTGTATAATACACAACAAAATATCTTTGTTCGATCTTGCAGTGGATACGATTACGTGTCATAAATGCTCAGATTTCACTTTCGCTTGATGTCCTGTTCCGTGAGCTAATGAACGTGAGCTCACGATGCTTCTCGCAATGCGGAGTTCCTCCAGCGGATGACGCAGTCATGGTCTTTTATGTATGTCGACACGTGTTCAGAAGGAATGACTGTGTTATTGTGTAATTTGTGTGTTAAACGTGTTATTGAGGCAGACAGGAACCTACCCCCACCCTGCCAGGACCCACAGCTGTGCCGGGCGTGAGCCTCTTAGTGGGAAATGAGCACCAGGTGCAGCCAATTGGCAGCAATAAGAATTTATGAGAAAGACTGAAGCGTGAAGTTTATTTTATTCCTGCTTTTCTTACAGCAGACCACAAACCAGGCAGAACACTTTTGACAGTTCAAGGATGGCGTTTAAGTGATAGAACTGGGTAACTTTTTAGCTAAAGGTTTCCTGCAAGTTGTGTTTATGTTCTGTTGTCTTCTGTAAGGATTTCATTGGTTGTTCAGTAGAAAGGGGGGACATTTGATTTCCATGGTTTGGTTACTGTAAGTTAACAGTTATGGAGAACAAGAAATGAGTTTTGGTGCAAAGCCCTGGCTGGTCGCTCCTTCACCCTGACACACCCTGGCATGTCTTATACGTGTATAACATGCACAGTGTCAAATGGCCGCTTTGGCATAGTTTAAGCGAAATGATTCTTTAAAAAAATGCTGTGTGGGATTGTATATGACTTTTGAGCTGTGCTTTACAAGCTTGGTGGTATATTTGTCGATGACAGGACACACCAGCAACGTGAAATTTCTTCTGTTTCAGAACTAGTGCTGAGAGACTGAAATTCAACTGGATTTTCCCATTAAACTTTTAGGCCTTTAACTGGCTTTTGGAATAAGTGGTTTTTTTTTTTTTTAAATGTTCGAGTACAGAATTCTCTCGACATAAATGTGCAGCCTGTGCTTGACAGAAAATGTGACAGTGTTCTCATCACCGGTAGGTAAGGTGAATCCAATAGCCATGTAAATACTACAAACACGAAAGACAGACATTCACTCTGAAAGGCAGATCTCAGTATTTCTTAAGGGGTTTCGCTGGTCCTGTATTAACCACTTTCATTAGTCTGTCATGATGCACACCTTCGTGCTGGAATATAACAAGCTCCTTCCCTTTGAAGTTGCGGCGTTTCTAAATTTCTTCAGTTGTTGCCGAACAACTTCAGTGTGGGAATAATCTGAACTACAAACCATTAAAACTTTTCTTTAAACTCCATTATTTGCGTGGTCTCAGAAGCTGTTATTATGTCTGGCAGAAATTGTTTTTCTGCTGTGTTTGATTCTGCAGCTAATGTATCGCGGAATGTGTGTAAGGATCTAATGTTAAATCAATAGTGTGAGGAAATAGCAACAAGTTGGAAAGATTCAGCAGACAGTTTGCAGCTTGTAAACATATAAAATTATGAATGTACTTAGAAAATGCATAGAATTTCTCCTTATGTTTATTTCAAGGTGTATGATTCATAATCAGGGCAGCCAGTACGGAGTAAAACTGTGGGCACCGTTTCAGCCACAGAACTGATGACTTCCCAGGAAGCTCTTGCGCAGTACAAGTTTTAGTGAGAGTTTAACACTTCCAAATGCCTTTGATAGTATAATTGTGAGTCATCTAAGAAAACATTAAACTGTGAAATGTCAGCAGTTTACAGTTTAAGTAGCTAACTTTCCTCCTTGGCACCTGCACCATATTAATGTGCTGGGCGCAGTGATTTCCTCTCACCTCCAGTTCAGCCTCTATATGTTCTGACAAACACGATTGTCAAACATGATGATTTTTTTTAATTGCTGAGGTACGATTCTTCCCATTTATAGGGATCCAGTCAGTTACAAGGTATCGCAGGTGTACGGGGATCAATTTGGGCTAAGACAGAAGGGTAATTCGGTTCCCCCACTTTAAATGGTGAATAATGACTTTTGCAACGTTAACTCACCGAATTAAATATCCTGAATTCTGGAAAATTTATACTGCAGAATATAGTTTTGTTTTTAAACTCTACTGCTGCCAAAAATATTACATTTGCCTATTATTGCAAAAGACTTGCAGTTACAGCAGCAAAAGGTGGTTCTAGCAAATATTAGTGTTTAAATACTTATGCAAGGAGCATATTTCAGTTTTTCATTTTCTTTAAAATACCTGCACACAACTCATTTGGTTGTAGAGCTTCTGAGTTCACAAAAAAAACTGATTAGAAAATATGTGTGCGAGTAATTTGTAGTTTAGGCAGTTTTTACAACTTTCAGTGGGTTTTTAGACGCAGCGCAAAGCACTGTAGGTGTTAAAGGTACGCTTTAAAATGAATGTATTTTTTATATATTTATATGCAATTGTAACGCGAAACAAAAACCGTTGCACTGTATGTCACAAGAATCGGAAAAATTCCGTAGGAGCAAAAATTTTGTGCACTGTGTCCCTGAAGGCAAAACATGGAATGCCTGCCATCCGCAGTTTATTTCAGCTTGTAATGGATTATTTACCCCGGAATCTATGTTGAAGTGACACAAAATCCAGTGACTGGAACATCCTGACCGGACCCATCTGCAGTAAATGTATGCAAATTACATGGAAATAAGGTTTTCGAAGCTTTAAAAAAAAAAAAAAAATTAATGAAGTTTTTAATACAGAGCCAACAACAGCAACAAAATCCCTCACCTTAAATTGCATCTCCTTAGTTTTTCCACAATTTTTAATCCCACAAGTGAAGTGTTTATTGGTGCTATGAGGTAAGGTAGAACCCAGTAGAAACTGGGAGCTTTACTGTAAGTCTTAATTATTCCAGCAACTGGAAGTAGCTGTAAACCCTATTAATTCATTAATAAGCAATGGTTTATTAAGTCATCGGGCTTTCTTACTGTCCTATAAATGTGACAGATATCTGAAAATAGCTAAAGGTTGCCCTGTGAGCAGGCAGAGGATGAAAGGTTCTGTAGCCTTATAAACTAAAACTGAAGGTAAATCACCAGCACTTGCATTCAGATTTATTCATCAAGCTGGGCATCTCACAAAATCGGATATATTAAAATACTACAATGACGCACTTGCTTATACAGTTTAATATAACTTTTCTCATGTAAAGACTTCAGACGGTAAATACGCCCAGGGAAAGTACCTTGCTCGAGGGTACAGCAGCAACAGTCTGATTCAAACCTGCAGTCATTATAGAAATAGCCATTTAAAATGTAACTAACTGTTAGGTAAATATAAACTTGCTTTAACAGCACAAACACTGTTACATTAGTGTAAATGAAGACGATCTGACTGTAATGTTGTCTAACTCCTCTAATGCCAGTGCTGAAGTTTCCTTGGCCTATCCTTGTGGACTTTCTCTATTGACACCAGGAGCCAGACATTTCTGCAGAGCATCGAAGAACAAATGAAAATCTGCACTCGCACCTTACCTGGTCTCCATGCCTCTTTTTGTCCTGTAGAACCAAAACAGCTCCCATAGCACACATTCTATTGTAAATAAAGACAATGTTGGAATCAAATGAAAATAATCCAACACCAGGGTCCATATTTTCCAGAGTGACAGAAGGGGAGGATCAACTTTATTGAACTTACTGGTTCCATTTATCCCCATGACTTGGCCCACCTGCTGTCCCACATGCACAGTATATGTTTCCAAAATGTGACAAATAACAAGCAGAAAACTATAACGTTACAGTTGTACCCGCAAATTTTTACTGCACCCTAAAACCGTTGCATATTAACAGAATGTATATATATCACACACATTGTCTAGTTATGAAAATGCAGAAGAATAAGTTTCAATTGGTAAAAATCAATTCTTGCTTTTAATAGTCAATTTTCAGCTAATTTTCAGCAGGTTACAGTTTTTAAAAAATATATATTTATTCCACAATACAAAATGAACATCTCCCAGTGGACATTTATCTGTAACCTTCCAGATTCAATTTTAATAACATAAGAATAAGTGCACCCTGCAGCAGCCCCGATGAATAGCAAACCTCTGGAAAGCAGTTTCCATGATGGAGAGGAAGGACAAGAAGGCATCACTAAGTGGGCTTGGGAGCTGTTCACTACCACTCAGTGCAGCCACAATAATTTGATGCACATGTTTACTCAGGGCTATAAGAACAGCTGAAGTGCCCTGTCCTTCCCTATTAACACCAAACTGGGTGCTGGGAGAGGGGTATATAACTCATTTCAAGGCTGAATAATGCAAAGACTGTCAATTTTCTCTCCTGTGTCCTGTGATGATGGTCTGCACGTGACGTTTTGGCCCCTGTGGCCAGGCACTTCAATCAGGACAGAAATTTATGCTGTGTGTAAAATGTAAATGTAAGATTAGGTAGAGTATAAACTCAAGTTGAAATGCCCCTGTTCCCCTGCACATACACACAAACTTTGTAATTGTTTTTCTGCCTTCTTTTTCGGGGTTGGGCCCTCTATTTTCAAGAACGATGACTAGAAACCCCCCACCCACCCTATCGCTGGCCACCTCAATGTGGCTCAACAGCTTTACATACACTTCACAAATTGAATTTTGTTACCTGTGGTGGCGCAGCATCGCCGTACGAGAAGCAGAAGTAATTACGCGATGCCGTCAGATAATCCCACTTACAAGTTAAATCTTACCATGTTTTCTTTGCGCATTAGTTTGATCATCACGTCGTCATCCTCCAGACCAGATTTCTACCAGCTGCCGATTGTTGATAATGCTTCTTTATGCGTTGTTCCGGACAATGGATGGTCTGTTTACATGAAGGTTGACAGGTTGTTTGAATATCAGTACAGCATTCAAACACTTGAGCACCTTACTGTTGATGAAGCTAGAGTCTCTGCTGAGTAAATGCGCAAAGATCCAGAATCATCTGTTTCTTCAGTTGCTCATAATAAGCGTATTTTCTGTGCGAACATGTTCTTACAAAATGGAGGGAAAACCGCTTGGGTGATATATTCAGACTGGCTTCCCATGTAGCTTCATAAGAAAACACGTTAGCATCAGATGGAGGATGGCTCAGATGTTAAGGGCACCCTCACTATATTAGTTGGTCTCTTGTCTACAGGGCGGCGTCTGGAACCAAACTTCGTGATTAGCAGTGGATGGTCTCCTCTGGATTCCTCCTCGTCGACAGCCCTGGGTAAGTGCAGCTGAACTTCCTCCCGCTGGATGAGAGTTTCACCTCAGTGCGACTGTGAGTTGCAGATTATCTGATTATTGCTTTTGCGCGGGTACCAAACAGCTGTTTGGAGTATTTAGACTGGAGATGCGCTTGAGAGGGTTCCTACTGACTCTGTAATCCTACTAAGGGACTTCAGAGCTCACTCTGGGAATGATGGAGATGCTGGCATGTGTTCCTGGGGGAATGGCATAACAAACACTATGTTCACACAGAAGGAGGTCCATAAGCGTACTTGGCACCAGAACACCTCAGGCCAGAAGTCAATGATCCACTTTTTGGTCATTTCGTCTGACTTGAGCCTATGTGTTCTGGACACTCAAGTGAAGAGAGGGGCACAGCTATCAACTGATCACCACTTGGTGATCTGTTGGATTTGATGCACACAGTGTCAGCCAGACAGCCGTGGAAGACCCACACATTCTGTGAGGCTTTTCTGTGGAATGATTTAGAAGCAGCTCAGGGCAAGATCAGTTCAGTTCCCACCTCTGACAGCTTATTTTTGAATAAAGCCAGAGACATTGTCTGAGTGTAACATTCTCAAGACCTCAGTTGTAGATATGTCTGGTTAAATGTGTGGTTTTATGGTTGTTGCTTCTTGCACTGTTGCAAGTGAAGGACTTCCTTGTGGACATGAATGGCAAGGGATGCTGGAAAGCTGAAGAAGGAGTCTTTCCGCACAGCGATTTCGGGAGTAATCTTCTGATTTGGCCGAGAGGTACCGCAAGGCCAAGAGGGCCACAGTAGCTGAAGTAAAAGCACAAAGAAGGGAGTAGAAACCATGAATAAAACCTACGGGTGGCCTTAGAGTTGTTCTGAGAAATAATTCAGCACCTCAGTAGGGGAAGGTATGACACTGTCTAGACTGTGCCAAACAAGTTTTGGGTAGTGCTCACCACTAGTGTGGATATTGCTGGGGAGGGTAATGAACGTCGAGTAACTCCTCAGTCTGGTGGATATACCCTTAAATCAACAGGTGGTATCTGACATCTCATGTGGATTAAACCCCCATTGGTGTTTGTGGAGTTACTCTGTGGTTAGAGGCCTCTGTAATGGATAGCAGCAGGAGTGGATGGTATTTGGCACTGTACTGATTTGTGGCGGTGAAGAAGCTAATTATTACCGTGGCTTTACATGGCCACCAGTACCATATGTATCTCCATGGAAAGTAAATGATGCATAAATCAGTAATTGCACAATGCACAGTATATCAGGAAAATAGAAGCAACTGGAAAAAGTGACTTAATTGGTCTCAGTAATGATGCTGTCATAGGCTAAGGTGTCTGTGTGAGTTTAAGAACGTAACTGGAATTCACATATACAATATAGGCAGTTGTGTGATATGTAGTGTATATTAGTAACGGGGGGGACTGTCAAACCAATTATTTGTTTAATACCCAATTTAAATGCTAATACTTTGGGTCCCACTAATACCTGACAAATTGTTATGTGCTGATATGGTGTAAGTACCGAAAGGATTTTGTGAATTTCCCAGCTTTCAACATCTTTTTTTCAACCAAATGGAACTTTTTAAATAATTTGAGATCTCCTTGTTTGCTTAGAGCACAGGATTAGTGTTATTGGAAATTTCTGTACTTTTACTGTGGCTTTATATAGGATTTATGAAGCGCTAAGATTTAAACATCAGTATGTGAACGGAAATATCCTCTCATCAGCACAAACAAGATTATAATGTCAAATAATTTGTTTGCATTGAGCTTGAAATCTAACCGTGGTCACTGGTGTAGAAATATGTACCACTTCCTTGTTTCTGTTGAAAGGCTTCTGACTGTACAAACGTGCACACAAAAAGCACAAATATTTGTCTTTTTATAGATTTTTTTTTTGTAGGTACTGCCAGCAGTTAGTCTGCTGTAATGTCATTATCATGAGACGCTTAAGAATAAATACTATAAAATCATTATCGTTATTATTGATCATGCAATATTACCCACTAATCTATACATTTTAATTTCTATTCCAAACTGTTAGATAACTGCCTTTACTAAGGGTAGCTTTCTAGTGCCATTATCGATTAGTTACTTAACCGTAACGAGCCCCCCCCCCATTGTCTAAATTAAAAATAGCTTGATTTGATATTACAGACGTTATATTAGAAGCGTTGACTGTTATATACCTGTAAGTTTCAAGCTGAAATTGAAGCAGTTCTGTTTACAGTTTGCGAAGGCAACGTAAATAATACTTCAGACTGTTACAGTGTGGTATGTCTGGATCGTCTTCTGTCCAAGGCTTAGGCTGTCACACTCAGCTGATGAAAGCGCTGGGCTGCACTGACCAAAAATTGGGGCCTGGAACCAAACTCATGTTGGTCTTAAGTCACCACCTGAAATCGTAGCAGATGTGCATTAGTGTGGTGACACGGCTTGATATACACGCCTTTGACTCAAGGCGGAGAGCAAGGGGCCCACTGTGGAGAAACGAGACACGTAACCACATTTTAAGAGATGGCTGCCTTTTTTTCTTTTTTAAAAAAAAGTAATTTTTTTTATGTATGTAACTGTGACTGAGCACAAGTATCTGTGGGTTTCCACTAGATTTATTAGGAATTCATCTTACTTCTGCCTCTAAGTTTTGGCTCCCCTAACAGAGAGGTAGAAAACATGACAGCATCATTGCATTGTGTGTTAAGATGAAGTATTCTTACAGAAGCTTACATTGTACGCAGTTGTTGAATTCATTTTAACACGCACATATGATCTTCTTACTAAAGAAGGATGGATAATATTCCATACTAGTACAAATTCTTCTGTACTTCACATGTAGGTATAGCTTCAGCAACCTTTGAACGAGCTAAATATTTCACACGAAGAATGCTGAGTGAGTAAACAATCCTCTACAATATAAATTATGAAATGACGATGCAGAGTTAAGTGATGGAATACGTACACAGAAGGAGCAAAATAATGCCGCTCCTCTTTTCCTATGTGCCGCACGCTTGCTCAAAATTGTAGCTTGAGTTTTGGGTGGCGCATAAGAGCTTTGCCTGTTGTTTGCGTTTTAATCTTTTTATAACAGTCCTAAAATCAGAGTGTACACACGGATTATAAAACCGCTTTTGAAATGAAGGCTTTTGATGATAAAGCAGACTAGCTGATGCGAAGTGAACATGTTAAATGTCTTCCAGCCGTACCCGGCCGGCAGGTATGTAACAGCAGAATTACGCTTGATGGTTTTCGTTTGCGGACACGTGGTACGTACGATCCGTCAGGCGGATTTGGATTTACCTTACAGGGATCTGTGCGGAATTTACACCATCTCCTGGTAGCAATCTGGTAACCAGAATGGTCCGCATGTCCCGCTAGACCTCTGGACCAGCGTCGCCCTGCTGCAAAGTTCTCTATCTAAGCATTCAACAAAACCATAATAATCACCGCTGGCTATGGATAAAGTCGGGGTTGGGGTTGTGTTAGGAAGGCGAATGACAGCGCTGCCGCTCCGGGGCGGAGATCCCGCTGCTGGACCGCGAGGGCCACTGAGAGCCGGGGCGCTGAATCGGGATCTGCGCCGCGAATTGATCGCATTCCGTTTAATGGCTCTTTGAGGTCCGCGCCTGACGCAGTGAGGAGCGGCGCGCGCGCGCCCCTGCCCGTCCTCTCGCGCCCACCACCGCTGGATATTCCCGACATGTTCGCTGCCCTCCTTTAAAAAAAAAAAAAAAAAAATGTCTTAAGCTTTGGAAGTGACACACAGACCCCCGCAGATTTGCATCTGGCGAGACCCGGGAACTCCGACCACTCCTTATTTAAACAGGTAAGCCGTTTAACCTTCTTTTCCAAACGGAAGAACGTCATCTGGCCACTTTATCCTTCCAGCCGCGTCTCGCGCTGCGATAAATACCCGAACGGCTCTTTTCGTTCCTCGCATCCGACCTGACAGAGAAAAATAAAGGTTTCTTGCGATGTAGCGCTTGACCTACCTCGGCTGTGGCTGTACCGCGGTGAGTCCGTTTTAAACGAGTAAACATCCAGTTCCCACCGCGGGCTCACAGTAACTGGAAATCTTGATATATTCTTGAACAAGTTAAATATATTTATCGCACTTGAGCACCGCTAACCGGAAGTGTGCAGACGGGCTCCCCTCAGTTCTGTGCTGCAAGTGTAGGATATATTTTATAACGTACCTGACGAGGAACGCTTACAAACGCACTAAAGGTGGCTTTGTTATTTGGTGGAGTCTTCGTTTATTGCAAAAACAGTCAAACCGGCCACCGGCAGCTCTATTCGGCCATCTCAGGAGAAGAAGACTCGCTTTGCATTTCAATGAGTCCCCCCCCCAAAAAAGGGACCTTGTTTCGAAACAGCGCAAAACTTAAGATTTGTCTCCACCCCGTGAAGACGGTACATAAAGGTGCTCGTTCTCGAGGAGAGCGAGAGCAAGCAGAAGTGAGCGCGTGCACAGGTGTACCTGAATGCCAGAGGACACATGTAGAGCACGTAGAGACGCGGGACTTCTGCCCGTTCAGCACCACGAACAGCGGGGCCGCTAGAGTTCGCCGCCAGCCGCCGAATCCGCCCGCAGCTTCTCCGCGGACCCGGCGCCCCAGAGCAACCGCAGCCCAGCGGCGCCTTTCCCGGCCGCGGGACCAGCCTGTCCGCTCCCTGTGTGTCCCATATTGTGCAAATGACGTCACATATTTCAATAACGTACTCATATGATGTGCTGAAAAGTAAGCCCTCAGAATGAAACTTTGGCAGGGTCCTGTCTGTGGAACTGCGCACTAAATACTTTATCTCTCGTGACATATTTAAGGTAACAGTGGGGGGGGGGGGGGGGGG
>UFQX01000065.1:836043-866524 GCA_900497675.1 Arapaima gigas | reverse complement strand
TAACCCCCCCCCCCCCCCATAAATATTTTAACTTTTTACTGTGAAAGGTCACGAGGATGTGACCCTCTTCACTGGTGAGTGGAGGGTAATTAATGATAATTTAAAAAAATAAATCATAAAGGTGATGTGGCAGGTCTCCAGAGTCTCATTTACTAAATGTCTTACTAAAGAGTCAACTCTTTCAGATTGAATATTAATTAGTTATTGGTAAAATGGCGACAAAAGCATAAAACACATCCCCTGGACTTCTGCGGCGTAACACGCACGTTAACAAGACTTCAGGTTAGCTTTAGATTATGGACTCCGAAGTAAAGTATAGTTTTGCATAGGCTACGTTTAGTGTACGTTTTTTCCTTGTGGCTCAATAATGGTTATTTGGTAGAGGTGTTACAAAAGACTTTATGTGGCAACAGGGTATATAACAATGCAGGTTTTTTAAAGATAGAATTCTAGTGGCCCAAGGTAATGAGTGCAGTCAATGGATGCCAGCCACTTCAGTAACTTACTGTAGAAGGGAGCCCTATAATTTGAGACATAACACTTGAATATGCATATTTCTGTTTTTTTCTGCTGTGGTTCTGAATGACAGTGCGGAACAGCGAACCTAACTGCACAGATCACTTCTGTGCAGAATATGTGAACAGCTGATGTGCTAGTGAGCTGGTTTGGTTGTGACTGCAGAAAATAATTGCCTTATTTTTCCTTTACCAGAGAAGTTAGAATTTATCTGCCTAGAATGGTTCCAGGGTCAGCCTCATTTATAGTCTACATATTGTACTATTTTTGACATAATGTTAATGACAGGAATCAGGTGGATTTTGAGGGGGGAAAAAAAATAGTTTTTTACAAAGTCTGATGCAAACGTGTAAAATATTATCAAAGCAAAACATTCATTATTAGAGAAAAACATTATAAATTATAATGATTGGAAGATTGATGTAGAAGCCAAATTTTGCGTTCAAGCCGAGAAAGCCAGAAACCCAACATGTCACGAATGCCAGGGACAGATCTTTGAAATCTATTACAAAGAAGAGTGTGGCACCAAAGGGAATTATGAATATTGCATAATGGGGAAAAAATTCAACAATGTGAAAAATTCTTCAGGAAAAGTGGCTGCAGTAAAAATGAGGACTCGGTTCTTAGACTTAATGGCTTTAATCCAGAATTAAACTAATTCCGCATAATTCTAATAACAGCGAACGACACAGTGGTGAAAGGAACTGAATAAAACAAAGAAATGTATAAATTTTGGCTTATGGTTTTCTGGAAGATTAGAAAGGTTCAGAACCTATGGAGGTCACAGCTCCGGGTCACGGCAGCTCCGGAACCACAGGGTGACGGTACTTCCGCCTTTCCGCTTAACTAATACACAGGCGGCCCAAAAAGTTGCTGCTTCTCTAACAAGAGCCCAGTTGTTGCAGTCTCTGACCGGCTGCTCAACCTTCAGTCAAATAATTTGATTCCATTAAAGTGAACGCTAATAAGTAGCTTTAAAGTATTGAAACATCTGCTGAAAAACAAAAAAAAAAAAAGCATTTTGGGCAGCACATGAAGAATAAACAGATTTTTCAAGGGCTAAATGCAATAATATGCCAGCTGTATGTGTTAAAACCAAAGGGATAAAAGATTACATTTCTAAAGTTAAAAAGAAGTGAGAGCAGTGTTTTGTGTAAAGTAGACGCTGTCTGGCAAATAAAACCTAAGTTTGTTTGTCTTGTTTGCCAGTGAAATAGAGACAAACCCTCCCAATCCCATATAATCAGATAAAAGACTATTGCACTATTGCTTTGCATAGAGCGGTTAAGCCAGACCACAAACTACCCAGAGAACATAAACTGGTAGTTTAATGACCTACTGAGAGCTTATGATTCGGTTTGCAGTGCCTGTGGGTGTGGTTAAGCCTGAGGAAATGACAACGAACAAGATTTAATCTGATCTGAAATATATGTGTTTTTTTTTTGTATAAACTAATACGGTGAGCGTTGCGTGGGCAGGTTTAGTCTGGTTTTGTACACGCAATGGCACCGCATTTGAATATGGTAATGTAGTATTTTTTTTTCTTGTGGCACTTATTCTCCTACATAACTGAATCAACCTGTTCATTAGATGACTAACTGCAGAAAACAAGCCAATTCAGGATACAAATGAAACACTGAAAGTCCTAGTTCAGATGAGGGACACGCCGTTGGCTGGCTGGTTCGTAGCTCGTTTTTTTAACTGCTGTTGACATAAACACCGAGATGGTCGGCACCAAACTAACAGCAAGATCTCCTGCCCTCTGTCTTACGTGTATAACTGTTGCTTACTTTTTTCTTCTCTTTACCCCAAATAACACTCATAGACAGTCTTCTCGAGACTTGTAAATACTAAAAATATGCCGTCACAAAGGTACTTTAACACTATAATCGGCACATACACGCCTGCTGTGTCACGCGCCCGTAAAAACGCTTGTACATAAACAAGATGTCATGGAAACCACGTTAAAAATGTGACTGCACATATTGAACGGGTCTCCTGTTGAGTGGAAAGTCCTACAGCCGATGGCTGTAATTAGTTCCTCTGGGAGAGGGAGAGGGGTCCGACCTGCGGCGCAAAGGCGGACGACGAGAGAACGGCACCCCCTTTCACTTCCAAGCCAGACGATCAGAATTTCAGTCATGTACCTTTTCATGTATTGATTTATCTTGTAAAGGTTACACGGTGTTGACTGTTTTTCAGTTAAAAAAAAAAAAAAAAAAAATCATCGGGAGCGTCACATTCAGCGGGTTTTCCTTGCGTAGCTGCGGCATTCGCTTACTCGTATTTAGTGTTAAAATGTGGTAAAATCTTTTTGACACGGTAAAACTTTATTTTTGATAAGAAATGAATCCTGTTTGTGTTGTGTTTTTCACTTTTCTGTTGCCTTTCCTTTGGATCTATTTTTAGTGGCCTGGGACACCCTATTGGGAAGAGCGCTGTATGAAAAACAACTTGAACTGAAATTGAATATAAATTCGATTAGCATGCACGGTGGCTCGGTGCCGTTGTGAACGTCTGCAGACCACACGGAGTCATCGTTGCCTCCTACCCATATCTGCTTGCCGGTGCTGAGCGAATTCCACAGTCAACAGCAAAATGACGAAGAATTGATCAGGCCCAGAAGGAGTGCAGCGTCTTCAGTCTTGATCCCTAGCCATGGGCGGGACCTGGTAGGAGGTTTCCTTTGCGTTGCAGCGAAATCAATACTTTATTTCTTCCTCTGATTGCCAAGCAATTGCGTTCAGCCTACCCCCTTTTCCATGAATTGCAAAGATGTATTGACTACCCAGCTCAACACGTCCACTAGATTTCTCAGACATAAACAGGCACCTGTTGCGTTAACCGACAAGCGGTTCAAAATGCTGTGTAACGTTATATATTGTGCAGTATGTCATTCTTTTCTGGATGTGAAAATAACAGGAAAAAGATATTTTCAGAAGCAAAAAAAGAATTGTGGACTTTCCTCACTGGTTATTTTGCCCACCCGATCCAGTACCCTTTTTCTTCCACGATGGCCTCTGAAGCAGACTAACTGCCAAATTCATGCAGATTTGACCATTATCGTAATGCGTCATTAGCTATCAAACATCTGTCCTAAATCATACTACAGTAGAAAGACAGAAAAAGGGTGAAAAAACCTCACGACGGCACCTCATTATTTGGAGAGCCACCTCTTAGAATTATGTCATTTACATGAAACTGCTGTAAAACAGGAAGCGAGTGTTGATAATGACACAGTTTGATATAGTACCTGGGAAATTGCACAGATATGATAGGTAGGGGCAAAGTACCATGTCTCAGAAATCTCGAAACGAACAGACAAAGCTAATAATCGCATAACCCCTTACATAGACGCCATTTAATTTCCCAGCTGAGTTCTCTGCACAGGTCAGATTATTGACGGCTGTCTGCAGATTCGGTTTGAGTGAGTAATGAAAGTATTGCTGAGGCAGAATGTTTATTTTTCATCGCTCGGCAACCTTTGCCGAGTTTCTTTTTTTTTTTTTCCTTTTTTTAAAGAATTTTTATTAGATTCTTCTGCACCAAGACTTGTATTTCAAAAGTGGGGTGATTTCACAGATAAAATTTGGCAGAACTCTAAATCTCTTCAATATACCCCGACTGTTTGCGTACCTGGTTCCTGGAAAGGTGCTAAATTTCAGCAAGTGCCTTTTGCATTTCTTTTCATTTTGCTGTAAATGTCTAAATTCTCTCTTGTTCACACTTTTGCTGGGAGTTCAAGATATTTTAGCCTGAATATATCGGTTGGAACGAGTGTATTGTTATTACCATCTGAGCACGTGGGTACCGAGGACGGGTTATCTAACCGTAAAAGGAGTGAAGGCTCCATTAGTTATGTCCTTTTGCATCCTGTTAATCTTTGTAAACAGGCTCAGAGTGAATACTAAGAAAAGGATACAGTGCCATCAGCATGCGAATACTAGCAAATAAGAGGAGCTTGTAGCTTTTAGACTACAATGTTGTGAATAGTCAATGGAGGCTCAGTATTTTAATGTGCTTATTTAGAACATGAACCGTGCCTTTTTCGAAAAGCTTTTTGATACCAGTGACTCGAAAATGAATTTTAAAAAACGAAAAGAGTGTGACGTGTATATTAGTTAGAAAATTTTTGTCTACAGCAATTAAAAATAATCCTGTAAGGGCACACCAACCTATTCCTGTCGAAGAAATCTGGAATATTACTGTAATGTTGTACAGCGTGAGCAGTGCGCTCGTGTTTGCTTTGCCGTGTTAGAAAATGACTTGTTGAGATGTAAAACAGAGAAGCAGCCAGTGATTTGCTATGTGGGAATGTTAGCGATGTTGCATTTTGTGAAGATTCTGTACCAAAAAAAAAAGTAGCCCTGAAAGAGGACAACTACCCAGCATATGTTTCTTACCACGGTATTCACCTACCATCTTTACATAGTGTAGAAATCTCCCCGTTTGAGGTTTTTAAAAGCATTTTAAGATTTTAAATCGCAAAAAAATTCCTTTGCTAATCAGTCAGTCACAGGAAAAGACTGCGTCTTGGATGTGCATTTCAGTTCCGTCACAGTGCGCAACAGTAGTACAATAACTTTAAGATTCTGGGACACCTTTTAAGGCCAGGAGATCATTAGGGAAGCTGTCTGCTTTGAATCGTACTCGGTGGGGACTGCATTGCTTCTTAAGACATGTTTAATGTCTCTCTGGACTTAAGGGCCTCTTAGTGCTTCTGTAAGATGGGCGCTAAATTGCAACAGCAATTTACTGTGTGGACCTCGCAAGCCGAAGCATTGTACTTTACCCATCCCCAAGCAAAACTTTATAGATGAATAACAAAGATTACTCTAAATAGTTTGTGTGGTGCATGAGAAGTTTTAAATCTTGTTTTGAAAGATTTAGAGTTTCAATTTATGTCCTTATGGATCGAAAGTTTGCAAAGCCGAAATGGAAGTATGTTCTCGATCCGACTGCATGCACTGCTCACAACAAAGTATTAAATAATTATTGTGTATAAGATACAAATAATGACATTTTAGGGATGGCATTTAGATTTTTTTGCGTAAATTACATTGACGAGCAAACAACTACGTTGCATCCGTGTTCTGTCAATATCAGCTCTTGATCTACAGTGTGTATAATCTCAAACCTTCATTTATTGTTACAACTTTTATCTGCAATTTTAATGGGGAAAAAGCATGTAGACTAGACCAGTCAATAGGTACTCTGGTTAGCTGACAGAAAATCAACCCTGTCAGGTGACGGGGGGGGGGGGGGGGGGNGGGGGGGGGGGGGGGGGGGGGGGGGGGGGGGGGGGGGGGGGGGGGGGGGGGGGGGGGTGGGGGGGGGGGGGGGGGGGGGGGGGGGGGGGTGGTTGTCAATATCTGGATTTCTGTGCAGCCATCAGCAAAACACCACATGCTAATACCTGGATGCCGCCTATTCCCTCATGTGCTGTTGTCAGGAGGGATGTTATGCACCACAGTTAAATTAGGCCGCAATCTCGGGCGGTTTGCTGTGACACTGCATTCTGTGGGGTCAGGGTCTCTGCGCCATCTCCTTCTGAACTGTAATCTTCTCTGTGCGGCGCTTCTGCACATGTCATATCATTTTAGCATAATGAACACCACAGCATTATTGCCAATATGCTTAAAACTAGACAGCCTCATAAGTATGATGATGGACTGCAGGCTCAGGAACATAGGTGGCCACAGTAACTGGTTTTAAGGCTGACTCTTGCTAAGAATAATACCGAGAGAATTAATGAATCCAAGTCTGTTTACTTACTACCCTTTTTGCCGTCCCTTGTATTCGGTATTAATATAAAGAGGATTTATTTCTCGCATCTGCTATCACAACTTTCAGGGACCTTCAACAAATGGACTTTGTCTTTGATGTTTCAAGTACATGAAATGTGTTTGAACTGTTATGTTCAGTATTCAATTCCAGACCCCGTTGTCAAAGACTAGCTAACAAAAACGTACCATCTGAAACCAGAGTACTTTCAGACACATTTCTGTTTGGTCAAATATAAGTGCAGGAACTAGTGCTAGAGCATACAAAAAGAGAGTCTGAAGGTACAAGACTATTTGCCCGAGTTACCAACATCTGCTAGTAAAATAAGAAAAAGAAAAAAGGGTTTAGTAACCATTTGTGCCCTCCAGAGATGGACCACCTCCATATCATTGTGTTTGTCGTTTCGCATCAAAAACTGTTCCGGTGTTCTCCAAGGCGGAAAGGCAGGGACACTTCTTAAATTTTAAAGTAAGGAATCTCCTGACCAAGGAAACTCTTGACCAGCATATACATAATCTGAATTGCTCCAGTTTTCAGACATAAAATGTTAAATTGCTTTGTAAGCATCAGGTAAGGTACAGAATAATGTACTGAACTTCCAGTTTATTAGGTACACCTATCTAGTTGTCTTTTGCTCTTCCTTTGGCCTTCAGAACAACGTGAACTTGTCTGGACATGGATTCTACAAGATGTTGGGTGTGTTGTGCAGAAATGTTGTATCATGTGGAACTGTTTGTGTTACATAATGACTGCAAATTGGGCGGCTGCACAGTGTTGCTGTGAACAGCACTTTGCACCTCATCCCAAAGATGTTCAATAGGGTTGAGCTCTGGGGACTGTGCAGGCCACTGAAGCAATGAAAATTCAGTGTCATGTTCCTGGAATCATTCAGTGATGATATGTGCCCTGTGAGATGGTGCATTATCATGCTGGAAGCATCCGTCTGAGTGTGGGTAAACTGAAGCCATGAAGGGATGAAGTTGGACAGGAGTGATGTTCAGATATCGGGGTCCCCAAAGTGTGCCAGGAAAACGTTCCCCACACTATCCCACTACCACCACAGACCCGTACTGTTCACACAAAACAGAATGGCTTCATAGACACGTGTCGCTTCTGATCCTTCTCTCAGCCCGATACAAAAAGAACCTCGATTCATCCGACCAGGCAACTTTTTTACATTTCTCAGCTGTCTAGCTTTGATGCTCTTGTGCCGACTGGAGACACACTTTCTTGTTCTTCACTGACAATATTAGCATCCAACACGGTCTTTGGCTGTTGTAGCCCATTCGACAAAGTTTGATAAGTGGTGCTTTGACAGTCTGCACACCAGTGTTGAATTTGTGTGTGATTTGCCTGTTTGTGACCTGTCTGCTTGCTTGTATAATTCAGGATCATAGTCGCTAAAGTTGCCCGATTTGTCCGTTTGAAAGCTCAGCTGAACACTAACTGATGCCAGAATGCTGGGCTACCAGATTTATACCACACACCACAGTCACGTCATGTATGACTTCTTGGAGTTTGCTTTTGTGAATGTGAGAGGTGTACCCAATAAACTGGCAACTCAGTGTATTGTGCCTTTAATATAACAAAAACAACGTAAGGATGTGTAATCTGCTTGTGACTTTTGTCAACACATTAATTTCAAATATTTGCATGCAGCATAACGGGAGATTTCTCATTCAGTGGGCATTGCACCTCTGCCACTAGAATCACTGTTAAGACTGAGTTCTAAATATCCAGTAAGGCTTCTCACCACACTCCAGATGCCGGTTATTAACTCAACAGCCCACCTGTTGTGTCTTCCCTGCATGCACTCTGGTCTACTCATTTGGGCCACCACATCACATGTTTTCTACCTGGTGTGCCTTGTGAAAGGCCACAGCAAGGCTGGTGCTCAAGAAGGTCCTCAAGTGTCAGACAACCACCTGTTACTTGGTAGTTCTGAAGCTCTGACAGATCCTGCATATTGATTTCAATCTCCTGTACAAATGGATGCCACAGTGTGGAGCCTGCTAGGACTGTAAGACTGGACTGAGGAATTATGGTGCCAACACAGGCTTATAGGACAACTAATAATCAAAACTCAACAAAGGCAAAAAGCCAGCGATCTTTCTTGTCCCCTGACTGTTACAGTATGAATTGGGAGGACATGTAGAGCTTTATGAAATTTGGAGCTATTTTTTGGCACATTGTATGTCTTTGCATAATTACTCAAGATGATGGATGATGGTGCAGAAAGGATAAAAACACTGAAATCCTGCTGCTTTTGATGCAAATGATGAGCTATGAAGAAAAAAGGAGCTGTAAACCTCTCCCACCGTGCTTTGAAAATAGCTCCTCAAGCCAGGACCTGTAAGAGGAACCTGCATTTTCAACATTGTCAACTTCCAGCCTCAAAGTAAACCGCCAAATGAGGCCGCTGGAGTGAATGCTATCCCATCAGCCTAACAGGAGGACCTGTGCCTGTCCTAAAAAGAAAGAATAAGCATCTATAAATGAAGCTGTTGCAGTCTTAGTTTCTGATAAAATATACAGCTTTCAGTTTATAATTCTTTACTTTTATGTTTAGTTTGGTCTCTGGGGTGGAGATTGAAGGTTGAGTATCTATTTTAAAGATGGGGGGCCAAACTTCAGGACACCACAGTGGCAGTGATGTGAAGTGAGATGTTGAATCTTTTGTTGCAGAAGGTAAAGAATTTATTCACGCTGACAGCCACAGATCACATGATTACCTCTACAGCGGCGCGGTGGGGAGCAGCATTCAAAATTCTGAAGGCTACCCTCGCACTCTTCTGCCATGCAAAATGTTATAGACTAACTAGTCTGGTTTCACGGTTTGCAGCTGTTGTGACATCCTTCATCTAAAAGACTGACATCTTTGGTTTTACAGCCCAGTTTGTACATTCCAGGGTCCAGAACGTGCTGTATGTTTGTAAGACACAAAGCAGATGCCATTATGTACATCTTATTATGTCCTAGTCTCCGAGATACACCCGTTTGAGTTACGAGAATTCAACTTCAAAGGCGTTCCATTTGACACCCCAGCATTCACTTCTGAGGCATATCTTCACCTTTACAGTTACTTTTAGTCATTTAGCAGGTGCTTTTCTCCAAAGTGATTTCACAGTGGTTATGTAGTATTTTGCTGGCACCTTTATCTGAGGTGACTTACAGGGTTTGATGCACTGCACGCCACAGCAATGTAACGCACACCTGTCCACCTGGAACGCATGTTTATGAGGAAACACATGTTCAAAGATGCCAAGCTGATGAGGTTTTCCAGAATGCATCACCTTTATTGGGGTCAGGGATGAGCGTTTATAAATGTTTTCCAAATCATTCAATGTTATCGCCACTGTATATATTTAAAATTATTTTTCTTCACTTGTTACAGGCCAACAAACCATTGCTCACATGTGGTATCATGTACCATATGGTATCTGCTGAAACGGACAGATAGCTACCGTACAAACTATAATCATATTGTCACTGTTACATATAAAACTCTGTGATTATCTTTTTTGACTTGCAGTCCTGGAAGACACATGTTGAAATATTTCTTGGCTGATTTGTGCTAGTGCTCAGCGCTGTTCAATTTCCAGTGCCTGCAAGAATGAATGCCACAACCTTGAAAAATGTCACGGAACACTCAGCGGCGATGCGGTGACGCTACTTGTGTATGAAAGCATGAGATGTGGGTGGGCTGAGCAAAACATATATTGCTTACAGTGGGAGTGGAGATACTTATTCAATCAGGAGCGAGTTTTGATTTGCATACTTCTCCATCAGCCGTCCTTGACATACGAAACTATGTAAATAATGCGCACTGAAATCTGTTGAAGTGCTGTATACACTTCTGATACGTACCTTCTGATTCCTGTAAGTTGTGTTAAAAGTCAGTAATGATTGGGCCTGCGTGCCTCTATCTGTCAGTGTTAGGCGTCGTATCTTCCCCAGTACAGCTACTGCAGTCAGGAGATGATAGATCGTGCGGTGGATTGTATTAACATTGTGCAAAGATGGCAAAAATAGGATTCATGACTTCTGAATACATGTGTTATTATGCTAAATAAGTGACTGATATTAATTTAAGCATTTTCCATAGGAAAAAATGCAGACCAAGGGAGGACTTGTCACTCCAGTAGATGATGTACTGCCTTAGGCATTGTGTCCCTGCTCAAAGTATTTCTTTTCTTCCATGTAGTGGCTCCCAATTCATGCAGTAAAACTATACTTATTTCTTTGGAAGCTGGAACGCTCCATTGGTTTTCTTACAGCTCAGGTTGAATATTGATTTTCAGCAGTGCTGGAAATTTTAAAAACTGGTTTAAACATTTTCAAATGTTAGGCAAGATATAAAATAATCACATCTCCCATAAACACCACGAAGTGTTCTGGTTCCTAAAGCACTTATCGTCATCACTTTTGTACTTTTGCACCCCACCCCAAATTTGCTTCAGAATCCGTTTCATATTCTATACACAAGTCCTGTTTACACAAGCAGGCGCCTGCTCATAGAGGCCAGTGGGTGCAAACAAAAAGGAAAAGAAGTGCAGTGGGTTATGACAAGAAGGGTTTGAGACATAAACCTGGTCATGTGTTTCTCCCTCCAGTCGATGTTAGAAAAGCCCAAATAGTGAGCCATGGCATGTTTTGAATATTAATGAGTGTGCTGAGATTGCACATTTTGGCCTCTTAGTCACCCTTTCACACTCCTCTGAACATCAAGGACAAGTTTATACACAGATGCTGTATCTCCCTCATACGATTAGTTAAACATTCAGGGTTAATAAGTCATCTAATGCAATTGTTAAACCATAGATACTAAATAATAAATATTTCAGTTTGATTGAAATGTAATTTCCTTCCCTGTTAACAGTTTATAATACCTTATGAGAGCTGGTGCTAATATTCAAATTCTGTAATATCTTGTAATACATGCAGCATTTTTTTGATCTGCAGTTCTGCACCACAATCATTTGTAAAGTAAATATAAGACAACTCTTTCTAAGGTTTAATTAAAGCGGGATAAGAATGTTCTCCTGACTACTTTTAAAACCTCTAAAATCCTGTCTTTTTCAGTCTCATCTCTAAGTCATTCGGCAGCCAGCCTACACCCCCAGTCTCCCCCACTGATGCTTCTTCTGCCACATCTCCTGTAGGGCTGCATAAACTCAACTAGCCAGCCAGGGGTAAGCATTGGCATTTGTCCCCAAAAAAAACATTAAAAAATAATTACTAACATTTCTGGGTCATTTAAAAAAAAAAAAAAATCCTCACAAACTTTGTTGCAGTGATGAAAAATCAGATCGGGGTGATTTAAATGCAGTCTGGTCGAGTGCTATTTGCAAGAGTTTGAAATACTAAAGGATAAAAGAACAAAATGGAAAACAATTTCAACTGTATGTGCAGAAGCAATTGTCAAGCACTTTTGCACAAGTGGGTAAAAAAAATCTTGGGCTGATTCAGTTTATCCATCTATTTTCATTAACCACTCAATGCTGAGCAGGGCTGCAGCACGCTGGAGCCCATCTTGGAACCACGGGCAGCACCACCCTGGTTTAACCTATTTATCAAAAAATATCTCTATGAATGAGCTGTAGAAAACACACAAAATTCTGAAAGCTCTGTGTTCTAAAGCTCAGAGCACAACCCGTTTGCCCCAAAGCATACCTATTGATAATCCTCCGAATGAACAATATGAAGCATGGCATATTGAGCATAGCCACACCTGTATCCATCCTTTTTCAAATGTGTGGTCTGTGATGTAAAACGTGTAATAATCCATGGGAATTTTGCTCAAGCTGCCGTAAGAAAAACAAGGTCAGTTTGTCTTTTGTTACAATAACACCAGACAATGCATTGCTACATGATCTGAGACATGAGCTGAAGGTAGAGTGCGATGTCAGTAGACTGCTCACTGTGGGTATTAGCAAGCTTTATCGATGCCTTTAATACAAATTTCTTTCAAGCTTTTAAATCAAAGCAGAACACGGCAATCTGTCAAAAAGGGAGGGATTCAAGGGTGAGCTGCACGTAAAGACTATGACATTAGAGAAAGCCCATGTTCTAGCCTGTAGAGCTTGTTGAATGGCAGGTTTCCCAGGGCTAATACATAACTGTATCTAACATGGCTCGTTCACAAACTTGTATTCGGAACACAACCGGGACACTTCTTCCGGGGGCCAGGTGCGAAGAGCCGAATGCTGTCATAATGAGGAACCAAGCTGTTCCACGAGCCCTTGTTAGTGTATCCCGTAGCCCCGTGCCAAAGGATTGTCAGCTGAAGTGTGCACCACACAGGGCTCCGTGTCGCCTTGCCACTGTAGCGCGGCGGACCTGTTGTGCAGGTACAGAATCCAGGCAGCTGCCAGTGCGCTTGGTGCAACTCCTCCACCCGCCACATGTTCACTGAGAGGCACCGCTTTCTTCCCCAACCCATTTGACACTGCAAGCCACACAGGCTCAAGACTGACTAAAGGGGCTGTGGGTGCGAACAGGACATCTGGCTCATAAACGTTAAAAAAGACGCAACGTAATCCTTCGTTCTTGCCGATTGTTCTCTGAACGGCCTGCTTTGGGCTGCATTAGCAGCACCCCTGAGGTGAAAGAGGGGAGAAGCAGATAAACGCAAATGATGCATTAGTAACATAGTTTACAATTTGATCCCAGAGATCCAGACCGGAAGAGGGACAGAGTGCGGGGGGGGGGTATTAGCAGAGCGAGCCTGGTGAGCGCCTGTTTGTAAAACATGCTGAGACCGTAAGCCATGGAATTAAGCACAAAATCTATATACCAAATACTATATTTGATAAGTAGCAAATGTTTATGCCAACTAGTATATTTGTTCAAAGCAATTCTGGTTTCTAAACAAGTTTCTAGAACTGTTATGTGGTTCCCTGCGTGTGCTCTGAATTCAACAAATTCTCACGCATTATTGGGTAAAGCTAAAAATCATTCGCTCATTCATTTTGCGATCACTCCCTAACTGTAGTTTAAAAAAACTCCTATTTTCAAATGCAAACCATCAACCAAGGAATTTATCTTGGCATACGAATGCTTTGTTCCTACTCTTGTCAATCTGATAAACATAAAGTCTACATGTATAATTTGCGTATGAGCTTATATATCAGTTCTGTGTATAATCTCTAGGTTTACAGGGCCCGGCTCCTCCTGACTTTATTGGGTGCTCCCTTTAGAAGATCTCTGCAAAAAGTTTCCTTTCTGCAAACCAGATCAAAGCCTAAATGAAACAATTATCAAACTTATGAATCAGATTAAAGAGAGAAATCTCTGCCTTAAAGAAATTTCACTAATTGATTCATAACTTCAAAGACATTCCAACAGCCACTAGAAAATACAGCCTGTTTGAAAGATATATTTTACAGTTTTCTAAAAACAAAAAAGCCCCTTAACTCACCCTCTGCTGAAGACAGAGGACCTGAGTTAATTAAAAAAAATACCTTCTATAATGAAATAGTTTCAGGATCAAATTGAACATAATTGTGAGTTTAATAAACAAAAAGCCAAACTGACTTTCTGGGACGTTGCCATCAAAGGAGTTTGAAGTCATTTCTTATGTTTTTGAGGCAGATAAAAATCCTTTAATAGACTAAGATGGATTAAACATTCTCCAACTTTTATTCTTTCACAAACTAGTGCCTGCCTTCTGTCATCTTTTTTCCCACAGACATTACAAGAGGCAAATGAGTGAATCACAAGAGTGTTATACAGTACTGTGCAAAAGTCTTAGGCACCTGTGGGAAAAATGCTATAAAGCGAGGACGGGTCCAAAAATAATGCCATGAATACTTATTAATCAATAAACCTTCTAAAAAGTGCAGTAGACAAAAAAAACCTCAATCAGATCAATATTTGGTGGGACCACCCTTTGCCTTTAACACAGCATCAATTCTCTTATGCAAACTTGCATGCAGTTTAAGGTAGAGGTCGATAGGTTCTCCTAGGTTCTCAATCATTTTGAGGAACCGGCCACAGTTCTGCAGACTTTGACTGTCTCTGCATGTCCTCCCAGACTGACATGATCATGTTGAGATCAGGGCTCTGTGGGGACCATCTGTTGCAGGATTCCTTCTTTTTGCTCAAGATAGTTGTGTATGACTGAGATTGGGTGTTTGAGGTCATTCTCAGGCTGCAGAATGAATTTGGGACCAATGAGAAACCTCCCTGATGGTAGATAAGAATCTACCTGTGCTTCTCAACACACATTGAACTTGCATGCCTAACACTTTTGCACAGTACTGTATATGATTCTTAAACTCCATTTTCTTTATCCAAACAGACTGACAACTGTAGCCATTGGTAGAACGGGGACTGTGCTGTCGTGCAGTGATTTAGTCATTCAGTAATTCGGTGTCTGGGGTCCTACAGCAGCCGAGTCCATTACCTTAAACAGTGTGCAGTGATCTTTCCGTTTTTTCCAGTGTTGAGGGTTGTGGTCCTCGTGTCTGCAGTGCAGTAACAGAAGCTGAGAAAAGGGGAGACCAGCACGGCTATGGCTCGGTTTGAGTTAAGTGTGCCGCGTACTAACTGTAATTAAAAGCGATCCCACAGACGCCCCTTTTATCACAGATAAGCTTTCAAGCATGGAAATCAGATTAGGCCATTAAGGATGCAATAAAGTGATGAGTAAACTGGCAAAAAACACCACAGAAAAGCTAATTGTTTATCGGGGTCAAATATACTCCGCAAAGTCTGGAGGTCCTTGCTTATGTGGCGATAGAAGTAATTATTGATCCTTATCGAGATTTGCTTGGAATTGTTAAAGCAAACTGGGGGCATCTGCGTAATTCATTTTTCATGAGCGGAGGCCAAAGAATCGTGTGCATTTCTCTTTTCAAATGTGCTTAGAATATCTTTTTTTACTCTAAAAGAGGCCACCTTTTCTACGTTTCTCAAATCATGCTGTAAATTTGTCTCTTGAGCTGCGTTTCCACAAAGTTTCAGCCGTAGCGTAAGTTAAGGCACATATTTGACACCAGTGTTGAACTTCCATGCATCTGTGTCATGGGCTGTACCTCAGCAGTCATCTGTGATGAGGAAGCTCCAGGATCACAAACTGGCTGGCTCATCTTCCCTTAGTTGGGTGGAGATGATGTGTGAGTATTCTGCCCCATGTTGCTCACAGTGAGTACCAGAGCTTGCCAGGTACCTACAGAGTCTGCTGGCAGAACAGTGTCCTGGCGCTCTCCTCTGAGCGTGTTCTGCTCAACAGAGCATGCACTGCACAGAGCAAGAAGAAGGTCAGAGCATGTACACTAGAGTAGGGCGTTGACGTCACCCCTCTCATACTTCTCATCACACTTCGTGTGTAAGATTTGCTTCATATTTTGGCTCACCACTTGTTTGCAGTGGTGGTTAAAACCTAAGGTTGACTACAATTGACTTTAAAGGTAAAGGACTCAAAATGCACAAAAAAACTAAGGATGGGGGGCTAAGAATGTAAAAAGCAACCATGCCTTAGCGGTGTAAACTAACAAAGGATCAAATATAATGTTATGGGAAGCAAATCATCTATTATGGGAAACTTATCTGGTGTTTACATGCTCATACTGGAGATGTAAATGCTATTTAGCAGAACAGTTTTTCAAAAAAAAAAAACAAGTTATGGCACAAACATTGCAAGTTTCCAGTGTTGCAACTTTGAAGAGAAACTTGGCTGATATCACCCAACCACTCATTCACTCATATATTGTTCAGCAGTGGAAGCATATGTACTACACCAAACACCCACATCTTTCATTCAAATCGTACTTCATTAGAGTCCTTCTCTCAGCCCAGAGCACTTCCCTTTTCCTCTTTTTCAATTGTTTTATTCCTATATTAATAAACAGGTAGCAGCACGACATCCCCATGCGGACAGCTAATATTGTCACTTATCCGCTGTTGCCTGGGAGATATTCATATCCCCACACCCAGCGTGCTAAAACAAGCCAAAGGCCTAGACACCTGCAAGGCCCTGGCCCCGCCAACTTCAATGAACTTGGCACGAAAGGGCAAAGTGCCCATCCTCCCAACCCCATCCTGAGATCCCTCTTGCTTGAAAGCCATCCATGCTTAGTAATAAATAGATATATAAATATCAGCTCTAGGCTTTCAGATCTGTCTTGGGCTGCGACGGACGAGAGCTGGAATTAAACAAAGATGCCATTCAATTTCACGAACAGGGAGCGAAAGTTATTTGTGCCTTGAAAGCTTTTGAAGTAGATTCAAACAGCATTAAACATCATTAAAAGGGCTGTCAGCAGGATAGTACTTGTGCATCGTCCTGGTTAATCTTTCTGGATTGAGACACATTTGTCAACGTCAGTAATGGCAGCGCTAATTATTATGTATGAGCAAAAAAACACGCATTTCTCTTTTCAAATGTACTTAGAATGTCTTTTTTACTCAAAAAATGGCCTTCTTTTGCCATGTCCCTGAAGGAAATTGGACACAAAACCCACGAGTAACCCGAAGAAGAAAAAGCACGATGTAACTTTACAAATGGAGCGATTTCTCGCATTGACATAACATTTAAATGTGCTCCTCTCACACGGCCGATATTTAAAAGCATGGCCTTTTAGCCAAAAGTGTGAAGTTCACATTGTTTTTCGGTGCCTGAGTTTTTCTTTCCTGCTGGAGAGTCCCTGACTGCTCGCCGATCGATGCCAACAATCTTTTTATGCCGCGTTTGTCGTGGGGAAGGGGGCGTATTCTCGAGGATCCGTAATCGCGTGGCACGAGGTCGTTCTGTGAAAGCAGACACCGAAAAAGTGATTAAACGGCACTGACCATTATTTGGCTCGTGGTCTCTGTTGATCTTGCGCTTCGCTCTTTACGTTCCTCAGCCGTTGGCCGAAATGCCTGCCATTATTGGTTAGACGGAAGACGAGAAGTGGTAATGGTTCGTTTGATTTTCTTGCCTTCGGAATTAAGCCGAGCTCCCCCAGCTGACAGTTTCTTGTGTGCCGTCGTGACCTTCTGTGAATTGGGGACATTGGCTCTGTGATTGCAGGTGTTCGGCTCTGTCCTCTCTTTTCCATCACAAAATCGCGAGGCTGTTCTTGCCGTCCCGCCTCTGCTCATCGCTTATGCCCCTCCCTCCTCTCATCTTTCACTCTATTTCTCCTTCCTTCGTCTCTTCAATCCCAATTTGTCTCCTTTCACTCTGCGCCCCTCTTTTCTGCTCCTAATATCGCTCCTCCTCTTTCCCTTTCCCCCTCCCCGAACTTCTCCTCACTCCAATTTTGTCTCTTTCTGTTCTTGCGCCACACGTTTCTTTTTCCCACTGTCTCATTATCTCTCTCGGCGGCCTTTCATCTCCCGCAAAAAGTCACAACTGCCTCATTTGGGGAACTGCAAGTATCATTCGGGGTGGTACAGGAGCAGTGCGTCAATGAAGAGAACGCATAAATATTTAAATAAAGGTCCGAAACTCAAAAGGGAAGCAACGTCAATTAACAGGGAGCGAGTGTCACACAGTTGGTTTGTCACCTAAATGAATCTCATCTTGTTTATGTCACCTCCTCTGCTGGTGCCAGTGGTATTTATAAAGGGAGGCACACAGCTGTGAATAAAAGACGCACCTAAGTCAGCATGTAATCCCTTTCCAACATCTCCTGTGTGCACAGCCACTGTGTGCGTAGTACAACAGTTCTTTATTGTAGAGGTTTTCTTCACAGTTTTCCACGTGACAGCTGCTTTTTAACCAATACCGCAAGATACGCGTTCTTGTTATGCGTTTTGTCTTTTGTATCATATTAACTGTAAAACAGAGAATTCCAACATTCTGCTGCTTTCCTAAGTCATGGAAATGTTTATTAGCATGCAGTTTACATCAGCACGAGTTGTCACATTTTGTGTTGGGCTGAGTCAGGGAATGGAAAGGATTTCTTTTCGTTTGAACTCCTGTACTGTTAACCTAAACGTAAGCAAAGGTGAACTTAGAATTGTCCCTCATTTAATCTGCCCGTAGTGTGATTTTTATTGCCTGTAAGCATTTGCTCCTTGTCGTGCACGTCTACTGGGGGGAAGATGCAGTAGCAAACTACGTGTGTATCGGAACAAAATGCATTCCGAGTTTTACAGTCATAAAAATTGATTAAATAACCAAGAAAGCATTTTTCATTCAACATGCAAGTGACAGTGTTGCATACCCCACGGGATTTAAAAAGATATACACATACAGTGTTTTAAAAAACACGTTTTGACGTGGGTGAGGGCTGTAGCTGTAGTACAGTCCAAAGTACCGGCGCCGAACATTTCCACGTCGTCCACAGGGCCGAGCACTAATACAGCACCAGTGCCAGAATATCTGCAGTAAGACGAGAGCTGCAAAAATGCCGACGTGGCATGTTGGGGCTGAAACGCACTCAGCGCAGGGTAATTAAACAGATGAATTGCCGGTCTCGCTGCTCCGAGCGTGCGCTCTCCGTGCTAAACCCAGACCGCAGTGGCCTCTCGGCCGGCCCAGCCCGCTGCCACTCTCGACTGATAGGGCGAGCCGCCCACCCGGGATCGCTGCGAGAAACTTAATCGGCGGATTCCGCATTGGCCGGGGAAATGTAAACTCTCTCCGTGAGACAATTTTGTTATTGTGCTTATTGGTCCTAATCCCTGGTAATCCTATTGAGCACAATATGGCAGGAACAGCCAACACCTACGAGGCTAGGTATTCCTGGAGAGACTGCTGGATTTATTACCTCTGCCTGATCCCGTCTTTACGTCTCCTGAAGCTCCATAACTACGGCGATTGGCGAGGATGTTATTAAAATCCAGCACCTTTATCTGCTGTACGAGATATAAAATGCCGCTAAACCCCAGTCTTAGGCTGTGTTCTGAGTGCCTGCATTCAACCAGGCGCCGAGATGTTATTTCTGCGTAGGTATGCCAAAAAAAAAAAAACAAATTATGCATATTTATACTGGCCATGCATAGTATGCTCTACAGAGAATAACCAGCTATTTTAACCTTCATCTGTCACATTTGTGAACTTCAATCTGGGCTTTTCCATTGCTGTTTCTTTTCTGCCCTGGAATACATATCAGTCTTAAGGAAATTTGCACGTGTAGATCGGTCAGCTGGAGCTGCACACATTCACACTGTGCACAAGCAGAGTGTTTTAAAAAATACTGCAAAACCAACTCGAATGGAGTTGCAAAACATATGGCCCTATTTGTGTTTGCTCACTTTTAATCCTGGTAATCCATTAGCCACGGCGCTTATGCTGTAAGCATGTCAGGTTTAAGAGGAAAAGAGGATCTAATGCTGCAATGGAAGGCCTATCCTGAGGCCTTGATGATGTTATCAGGTCAGCATCAGCTCTGACCCTACAAAGATCTTTGATTTGTCAGCCCTCAAAGTGATCACCTACCTGACCCCATAAAGCTACTGTCAGCTAAAGAGCACCATCAAATCACCCCTTTGCACGGAGCAAAGCACGCACTCCGCCTTGTTTTAGCTTTCCGCATCACACTTCGCACGTAACATTTGCTTCATATTTTGGCTCGGATGATTTCGTAAAAAAACACTTATCTGTTGCATTTTAACAGCCCCCTAATAGCTCCTCCACCTATTGGTTGAGCAACGTGCACATTTCTGTTCGCTGAGCTCGAAAGGGCCGATCCGTCACAAAACGGCTGATACGCGTAAACCGACACTTTTGGGGAAACTCGGCGCGGTCGGATTGCCGGGCGTACTCCTTCCGGTAGAAGCAGAAGTGTTACTGTTCATCTTAAATGAATTTTGAAGCT
Source organism: Arapaima gigas (assembly GCA_900497675.1). NCBI lineage: Eukaryota > Metazoa > Chordata > Actinopteri > Osteoglossiformes > Osteoglossidae > Arapaima > Arapaima gigas. Next base: position 846,470 of record UFQX01000065.1, on the reverse strand, counting down.
GTACAACGTGCTAGCAATACACTGACTGTCCCTGTTTGTCTTCAGCATCACTGATGAATGTGAAAATGATGCGACCTCAGTTAGCGCACGTGAACGCATGATGTCACGTCTCACAAGGGCTCGGTTGTTTCCCGCTTCACGGTTCCCGATCCTTCTCCGAGCATTTCTGATTTGCGTTCGGATGAAGCGCGACACGGAACGGATGGGTTTGCACCGTGTTTATGGAAGTTTCTAGATGGAACTGGGATTTGACTTCATAATAGAGTTTACATGTGGAAGGCAGCCCGAGCACCCTGCTGTTTTGACTCGGGACTTGTCGCTCACAGCCTTGTAAATGGCAGCGTTAATAGCAGCCGTCCGGATGTCAGTGTTACGGAGCGTTCGTTGGCCTCCTTTCTTTACGATCTTCATCTCTGACGGAAGGCTCGCTCAATCATATCGCTAGGAGGCCGTCTGCCCAGGGGCCTCTCTCTCTCCCGGGTGCTCTTTCAGCATGAGGTTGATGGACGTCTTCGCAGTCGGGTGACGGCGATCGCTCTGCTGATATGCAGTCCTGCTCGGTTGCCTTGCGCTTGAGCAGCCTAATGGAGATTTGTAGTGGGACAGACAAGAGGAATACACTGTCTTCCACACAGGTAGCTCCGTCTGCACGTTCTTGTCACCTGGGCCCAAGTCCTCTGGTAACGATGACGATGACAACCCCTCCGTATTTTGCAGAGGATTTTTTTGCGTTTCCCGTTTTATTAAATTAACTTCCATTGACTCTAAAGAAGCTAGACAACAAAGGGCATGAAATGCCAATGTCAGGCCTGACAGAGGGAATGAATTATTCACTAATGAATGTCAAATGAACTCGGGGTGTTTTGTTAACTGACATTGATAGATGTACTAAAACTTTCTGACTCGATGCTTTTGCAGACTGACATACCGTAACTGTATCTGTTATACCTGTTGGGTTTTTGCAGCGAAGAACACGCACGGGATTTCGCCCTGTTTTCGTTTTGATCTGTGCTGCGGGGAGGGCGGGTTTCGTCGTACTCAGTGCCTGTAATCATCCGTTCAGTCGTGATAATTCTCCTCTACCGCAGTCGGTCGGTCGTTTCTTTATTTATCTGTCTATTTGTTTTAATTAACTTTTTTAAAGCGGTTTTTACAATCTATTTGGTCAGGGTACTTAGACGACCTTTTCAGAAGTTTTGCAGAACTCCAGCGGAAATGTACTTTTCGTATAATTTCATACATTTCTGCACTTTCTACTCACTGCCCTCGGACATTCTTAGAAGAATCATGTCTGGCTTTTTTTGCTCCCCTTTTCACTGGTCCTTTTCAAAAATGTAATTTCTGGAGTACCTTTTCAAGAGAAGGTGAATTTTTGTGGTGTTCTTCTGTTCCTTTTTTTGTTTTTTTTTTTTTTTTTTGGCAGGGTGGAGAGTTCTGCTTTTGACGCCCGACAGTGAGGGAGCCACAGCGAAATAAAGGAGAGTGTGTAAAGTTTGGAGTTAGCCTGGAGCTAAGATAAACCCCTCCGAATGCCTCTGTGTTGGAGGAAACCACTGAGACTGAAATGTCTTTGACAAACACTTGTTTCTTTTGGAATGTGGTGTCACCCTGAGACACAACCGCTGAGATGAAAGATGTCCTTTGTTGTGCTGAAGCGCTGGCTGCAGGACGGCCGGATGCAGGGGTTCACACTTAATATACAGAAAAACTGTAAGAGCTTCTTTGAATTGAGGACTTCATTTTTTTAAGAAGAAACCAGCAAAGTTAAGATTTTCATATACCATTTGTAATGTTTTTGTCCTAAGCAGAGAATACAACTGTAGATCACATCTCTTGGGACCCTGGCGTGCAGGCATTATGGAACCAAGCGGTGAAATATTTTTCTCGACAACTTGTAAAAAGGATTATGCGTGAAGTGGGTTTTTTTTTTTGCCCGTTTTTAAAAGATGCTGGCTGGTAGGCACTTCTGTATTCGTGCTTTTTGTTGAGCTTGATATGATACTGAATATTGGATTCTATTTCATCAGGCAGAAATCATCACCGATTTTTGGCATGGTGCTAAAAAAAGTGTCAGTTCAGTGGAATCTAGTATGTGAAACACCAGGTGTTGGGAAAGAAAAGTAGAAATAATGAAAAGTATCGGATGGTGGCTCTTTATATTTCTATAGTCAATGGAAAGCATCGGTGAACGTTTTCTAAAATACAGTACAGATGTTGTGCTTCTGAAGTTTAATTGGTTCAGTAGCTACAAGTATGTGGACTTTAAGATTTTCGCAGCGTATCTCAAGGACAAAGGGCAAAGGTATTGTAGGTCAAAGGAACTGTACCTCCTGGCATTTTAAACTAGCTTGGAACACATCATTTGTTAAGTTGGTCAATTTTAGACTCATTTAAGCATCTTATATGTGGGGAATAATTGAATGAATCGGCATTTGAAAAGGCCATTAATTCAGCACACAAGCTACTTGTGCCCCATCCCTCTTACCTTAGGCAGACATATCATGCTTAAAGACTAATTTTGATCATTAGAAAGACAAGTCACTGGCCGCTAGAACACCGACAAATCCATACATGTTTGTTTTCAAAGCAAACAATAAATTCTAGACTTTTAAAAAATCTGACACCGTAAACGTGGCTTTTTTTTTGCATTGTAAAGAACCTAGCAACACAAAGACAATTGCACTATATATAGTCATTAAACCCCAAAAATGTACAGTTCAGTCAGATAGGATATAGTTTTGTAAAATCTGTTATTTCACAGAAAATGGAAAACTTCACACTCCTTCATATACATCTCTCCAGTCTTGTGTGGTTCTATATATAAATGAATGCACTAAAAATAGAGGCTGTTTTTATGTCATTTCAACTAGTAGGCAAAAGACACAGATTTTCTTTTTTTTCCGCTTCAAATAAAAAGCATAGCGAGTAAACACTGTAAAGAATGTCTAGTGAGTGAAAAGTACAAAGTATGTTTTCTTATTGTATCAGGTTCTACCAAATGCCAAGCCTAGTAAAACACTGCTTCTATTTCTTTGTCATGCCCGGTCTAGCTATAAACCAGTCAGTGCCTTTTCATCACAGCAACAGACCTGCCACATTTCCATAGTCAAACAAGGCAGGCGCGTGTATTTGTAACTCAACTGCCCTAATCTGTTGCTTTTATATTTAAAAAATGGCACCTTTGTCAGCCTAACAAAGGAAAGGACTGTTGCTGTTTCATGACTTGCAGAATGTACCGGGGACTAAGATGCTAAGATCATCAGTTTAGAAGCCATGTTAGAAAAAAGCAACACACAGTCGAAGAGTTGGAGTGTCAGGTTTCTAGAAACCCGTGGAAGGAAGCCTACCTCGCTATTATTCATACCGGCAAAGCACAGTTTTAAACCTTTGTGTACTTTGCAATGAGATGTTTTACGGCAATTATCCTCTAAAAAGCAAAGGTTCTTTTTAACCATCTCCATTAAGAAATTTAGACAGCAAAAAAAAAAAAAACTAGAATAAATTATTCAGTTTTGTCCAAACTATACAGGAACATTTAGCATAATTTAAAATGTTCAAAGATATTCTCAGACACAAAAACGGCCCATTTTCGCTGCTTTCATATTGGTATCTTGAGATGAATAGTCAAGAGAGTCAGCAGACACGTGAACAGGTCAACAGGAGAACTGGGTGAAAACAGACTTTTTCCATGCAGCCAGGATCATAAGCTGCATAATTCATGGGACCGGTGTAAATGATCATTAACAGGAGCAGTGTTCCCTGCCACGGGGGGCTCATTACGACTCTGGAGATTAAAGGCACCTCTTATTTCTCAGACCTGTAGATTCCCAAATACCCTACAAATCACATCCCGTTTTGCGCCGGGAGACGGGAACACAAACCTGCCGCCTCCGTTGCTCCCGTTTCCCCATTAGGGTTTTAAAGAGACACTTAACAGGAGCCGGGCGGCCCTCCCATCTCTCTCTCAGCACGAAGTGATCCGAAAACGGCTCATTCCTCCGACACTGGCTTCCAGCTGGACACTGCTGCGTGGCGTCTACTGTACATCTGTCCAGTCAGGGTATAAATTGGAAATTCAGATTTATCTTGTTATGTATGAAACGGAAGATCCACTATGATGCTTTCTCATGTATATTTGCGATATTTGTTTTCCTGTATCAAAAACTGCAATTTATATTAAGTTTTGAATCCAGACATTTGGGATTACTTGCAATTTTGAGCCAGTTGGTGCGTTCTGCACATTTTATTCATCAGTGCAGCGTCTGCAGTAGATTTTAGGATTTATTTTGACGGGAAAGGATTTGGTGTTCCAGTGTTGCGTCAGCTTCACAAACGCTGTTTGTAGGATCAGCAGAAAGAGCGTTTATTATGCGCCATTGGGAAGTCAGACCGAACACAAGTGCTCCTCCTGAAAGCATCAGCACAGCAAGCTGCACGCTTTAGTCGAATTCTCATCCGAAACGGTTAAAACGATCCGCAGTACAAACTGGCCCCTGTATAAATCATGCTAAAGATGTGCCTCACTGTACCTTTATGAAATCTGTGTTTGGCTACTTATACATTTAATCAATTTCTAAATTGAATTAATGCATGACTTAGATTTATGCAATGCCTCTCCATCAGATGCCTCAAGTTACTAATAATGTGATTTGAATGCAAAATAAGACCTGGGGTATACCAAAAAAAAAAACATTAATTATTACTTATATAAGCTTTTTTCTACCAAATCCGCATTGCTTTTCTCAGTTTTCCCGTTGTTCTTACAATAGGAATATCTTTTTACACAGCAGCACATATGACAGCAGCACATTGCATGGGTCGGCAAGGGGCAGAGTGTTGAGCTGGGAAGACGGGCAAAAGGTGGCAGTGGGTATCCGCGTGTGTGGAAACCTCCATATATCTTCAGTAATGTGTAGCATAAATCGAAAGCGCGCCTGTTGTACGTACAGAGAAACCATCGGCAACCGAACGACGAGCTCAGTTGTACTTGAACGGAATCTGTCGTTTGCACCTGTCTCTTCTTTATTGTTCAAAGCTGTTTTTTTTGTACTTTTTGACTTTTGCTGCCTCATATTAAGTTCATACTTAAAATATAAAGTTTGCAAACATAGCTCGTCATGGGAATTTTGCAGCAGCTCTCTATTTTTAGTAGGCTTTCGTCGTCCAGCTGTTTAGTACGGTCTTAGAGGGACGCATTATCCGGTCATGTAGCAGAGAGAGGAACTGGAGGCCCAATTAGAGGAGCCCAATTCTCTGCCGAAGGAACAGGTGAAAGCCAACATCTGGAAAGGAGCTCCAGCTGTCTTGTTAGCGGCGCCCGAAACACACGGGCTCTGATTTTTTTGGATGCGAAACATCTACACCTGACAGGTTGGATTTTGTGTTTTGGGTCCGTCACTTGAGTGGCATTTCCATAAAACGGAGGGAGGCAGACATGGACACAAGAGGAAGTGTGGGGATTGTTCACAGAGCCATCTGTGCCGCCTTTTCCTCCTTCCTGCTCGCTGCGATTCACTTATCGCCGGCGAGACCACATGCGCGCCGTGCGGTGTCAAACAGTACAGGCCTTTGACTTGAATTCCATCTTTTTTTTTTCTTTGCAGAGTCTCGGCATATTTTCCGGCCGCGATATCTATATTTTTGCTTAGCACGTTTTATTGTGCAAATAATCATTTCCAGCACACTTTTACTTGCTTATCTAATGGCCTTGGTGTCAGATTAAGCTCCCTAAGCCTGGAGAAATAACAAGGCAGAAAGGGATGAGGTGCTCTGATCTGGTTGCAGATATTACATCAGCTGAGAAGGGAGAGAAGAAACATAAATTAAATGATGCGATTGCACAAAGCAGCCAAATAACCATCCTCCTTTTGCACTTGCAATGTTAAGTAAATGTGATACGTGTAGCAATGAGCAGATTGCTTTTCTCAGGAAACCAACACACAGTTGAGTCACCGTTGGGTCAGAAGAGTAGGGCCCACGTCCTAGGAAGTGAGGAAAGAGTGACGCGGGTCGAGCGGAGGCTTGTGCGACAGCCCGACACACACGAAGACAATGGGCGTAACAAGCATGCACAGCTGGCGGCCAGCCAGAACACCTGAGGAAGAGAATAGCAAGCAGGTCGCCATCAGCCCGGAGATCGAAGTGGAATGACAAGGCATGTTGTTTAACAGTGCCCTTGGGCACCACATTAGGCATTCATCAACGCGCTGCCCCGAGTCTGGCGTGCAGACCCCCCCCCCCCCCCCCCCCCCCCCCCCCCCCCCCCCCCCCCCCCCCCCCCCNCCCCGAGTCTGGCGTGCACCCCCCCCCCCCCCCCCGCCGCCTCGCCGCGCAGCCACTGCAAACCGGTGCAGTGTTCCTAAATCGCTTTCTTCACAGCCCTTTTCTCCAGACCGCTGTATTTACCAATGATCAGCTTTAGAAGATTATCGCTAATATTACAGAAATATATATTTAATTTCTCCGGCAGAATTACTTCTATTAGCATGCATTAAACCCGAAAACATCCATTGCTCCTAATCCCTGAATTACTTGAGCTAAATTTGCAATGTTTTTCTTTAACAAATAATTGCACACAAATAATCTGGTCTGTACAGAGCAGGTCGGCAGAATTAATTTCCCAGCCAGAGTGGAGCTGTTAAGATTGTTTTATTTTCAGCATCATATTTTCATGGGTGGTTTAATTTCTTGAAACATATTCACCCTTATACTGGAAGTACTGTATATGATTCTTTTTGGAAACAAATAAAGTGTATTTTCTAGCTGTAGCTAACACCAGGACAGGACTGTATTAGTGAGAAATGCAAGCTGAAGACTGAATGTGTACAGATTACAGTAGTTATTATGGCAGCCTGAAGAATGTAACCTGTAGCATCAATGCGGTACTTTGCAAAGCTCAGTCTGATGCACACATTTGTGTGATTTTACTTAATCTGCACCTATTTATCTGTGAGGACTATTTTTGTCATGAATGAAAGATTAGGAATGGATTTTTATGAATGAAGGAGGACAATTGGAAATAACGGAGAGAGGAAATTACCATTCAGTTCGGTGTCTTATATCTTTTCATTTATGCCACGTTGAATAGGAAACAATTCTCATGTTACATCTGGCCAGGTTGATAAACAGTGTTTCTATGGTAACTGTATCTTTGAGCCCTTTCTGTTGAATCGATTAAAAAATAACCTTTATTCAGTGCTCACCGACTGTAACACAATTACAAATCTTTTCTCTCTGAGAGGTTCTGACTTACTTTGTTTTATTTTTATTTAACCTTATTCACCCCAAAATATTTTTGTTCACGTTTGCAATGCTAAACATGTCTGAGTGATATCGTCCACGGCATAACTTTTGAGTTGTCAATTTCGTATGTAAAATATCGTAAAAATATCAAAATATCGTTTCACTGCTAACATGTTAAAAAGTAAATATTAGCCCTTGTATGATGATGATACACTGATACAATTTATCTCGAATGATTTATCCATGATGGCCTATATGATTTGGCCTATATAATCTATAATTTTTCAGGATGCATGAACACACACACACACACACACACACACACACACACACACACACACACACACGGGATTCCAAAGACAATAAAATAGTGGGAACAGATAAGGCAACGCAGTGAAACATTTAAAGTTGGCCATGCTGTTTGTTGCTATCAATACATTGTTTTTTTAATATATGTATAATATATATGTGTGTGTGTGTGTATGTTTACTGAAATATTTAGTATTCTATTGACTGTTCTGAAAACGGATGTTTATGCTTATATTGCTAAAATTTAATTATTCTGCTTGGTGCTAGATTAAAAATAACCACTGGCATTTCTTTATTTGACTTTCCTAAGTCTCTTTTTCACTTATGGCTTTTTGTTTTTTAAATTCCAAGCAGCTTGATTTGTATTCTGAGCAAAATCTGCTGAAGGCACGATTTTAACATTTCTCAGATCGATGCAGTACTTTACATTTGTTGTCTTGCATTAAAAATTGTTTATTTGTGCTGGAATTAAATGGTAATGTGAAATATGGCTTACTGGCAGAAAAAGTATGACCAGCTTTCTTTTTCAGGGTCCATGTATTCTTTCTGTAATGCATTTTCCATTTAGTCCGTTGAAATCCGACTTAGAATACAATTATTGTTTTATCTTTGCAGTTATTTTATCATATCATTCATCATCTAGAGTTGCATTCAAACTACACGCTGACATTGAAACAGCACTGATAATAGATAAATTTGAGTCCACGTGTGTGAAAATGCTGGAACGGTGTGTGCATTAGCGGGCAGCGCAGGTTATTCAGCAACTAATGATGGAAAATTTAAACCTCCATTTTCACAAGGTGAGCACAGCAACAAAATCCCCCCGCCCGCCCCCACCCCCCACCCCCCACAGGCAGTAATGAGCAGTATTCTGTAATTAAGTCTCAGTAATTCTCACCTTTGTCCTTTCTGTTGCTCTCACAGCCTGATCTGCTTCCAGCACTCTATGGACAGGTGCCCAAACTCAACATGCCCTTATGGTGTCTACAATCGCGCTCATAGCCCAACACGTCACCTGTAGAAGAATGATTTTACACCAGCCCGTGCAGCTATTAAAAAGTTCTGTGAATAATATGAATATATTATTACTATTAATAAAGATATTATTAGAAAAGGACACACTCTGGCACTTAAAGGATTACATTTTTGAGACCTGAGAGAAATTACTTTTTCTTTTTTTTTGCAGTGGCTTCTATCTCTTTGGGGGGGGAAATTGTGATAACGAAAAGGCACAAAATGGAGGGGCAAATATTGTCTGGAATGTGACATTCAGTAAATGTAAACAGCAGCTATGTTTTCGCTTCTAGAAACCAGGGGCCGTGGTCGACATCGCTGCAGGGGCAGTGAGTCCTGTAAACATGCCACCGTCACGTATGTACCTCACACTGGTTCACGTGGGTCCAGCTACATCTCTTCATTACTGAGTGGTTCTGAGAAGTAAACAAAACAGGAGCTGATCGCAAATATTACAGTATTTGTCACCTGGTAAATAATGAGATTGATTTTATTGTCCAAGTGTTCCTTTCCTTTACTTCAACTTTTCCCAGCTATCAGCTATGTATCAGTTATTAAAAGCTATTCAGACACTGGTTGGTATCTAAAAAAGGACCATGTTCTAAGCTATGGTTTAAGTCAGTCGGTTTTATTTAAAAAAAAAAAAAAGCAGCTTACAACAGGTTCATTTGTCCACAGACTCTGACCGATTAAGCTTCTGCTGACTAGGTCTTTATTTCATTTGCCTCATTTCAGAAACACATTTTGCAACAGTCTGCATTTGCCATCAAGATTCTGATTATAAGCAAAATATTATTTGATATAGGTAAGTAAGGTAAATGACTTTCGTTTCAGAAAATGAAAATCGAAAAAGGAAAAAAAAAACGCACGTCTGCTTCTCAGAGAGATTCAAATTTATTTTTTTAACTTCCATTTTCTACTTCAGTGGTAAAATTGTTCCAGTTACAAGCCTAAGACACGGATTACACACGTAGAGAAACTGTGTCATACCTGCTCAGGGAAAGTAGTTTTTATGAAGACCCACTCTGGCTTTTTTGGTGTAATAAGGCCCACGTCAGGTGTAGCAGCCTCTCCTGCCCATGGGGCACAACCTCACCGTCTCCCCGCACAGAGCCGAGCAACGTTTTTTTCCCCCCTCGTCTAGTAACTGGTCACATTCTTCTTTTGTCACACCTTTGGTTGATTCTGTGATAATCTCCTCTGATATTCTTTCCAATCCGTTCCCATTTGAGAAGTGCGGCGCGGGGCACACTGTCTGTCTGTCAAAGCGCTGATCTGTTAAGTGGAAAGTGAACTCTGACTAAGTCCTTTACACCAGGGCACCCAGGATTGGATGCTCTAGCAGCACTCGGAGCTTTAATGGACCGGGCGCCACGGCTGCTGAGGGAGAGCGACGGAGCACCTTGACCTTGCTGCCTTGATCGTGAATTCTACCGTGCTTGCCGATGCTTGAGTCAGCTATTTAGCTACAGTAACACAGTTGGCTCTGACTGGCATATTGTTCGTAAGGTGCTTAATGGCCAGATGGTCGAAGCAAATCAGTTGCCGCGAATTGATTTTGCATATTTATGAAGTGTTGTGAATAATTAATAAGGCGAAAAATGGAACTGAGGGGAGGCAGGGGCCCAACTGTGATAACTCTGCATGCGACAGCCTCGAACCCACCCCATCGGCTCCACGGCACTTTGCAGAATAAGCAGAGGCTGCCCTCGCAGCACCTGCCACCGCCCACTGCAGCACTCGCCCGACCCGACGTGTTGATTCGTTGTCAATTATACAGTATTTATTACTGTTGATACTATTACTGTTTTAACAAAAGCTGTCTTGCCCGTCGGAGCCCCCCCCCCCCCCCCCCCCCCCCC
>UFQX01000065.1:764513-836023 GCA_900497675.1 Arapaima gigas | reverse complement strand
AAAAACCGTTTTTCCCCGCGGGGCCCCCCCCCCCCCCCCCGGACGGTGTGTGCCAGTGTTTGAAAGCAGCAAAATCCATTGTCATGCCGCATGCGTTCAGCATTCCTCCTAATTAGCAATCTGCATTTGTTTTGTTTACAGATTTGGATCCCGTCCCTTCATTTGCTTTGTTATCCCGTCACTCTGACAAGCGTGTAAAACATTTAAAGGACGTTACTGCATGCGGTTTAATGTGAGGACTCTATCGGACAGCTGGTTTAGCGCTCCGAGTTCTTCCCCGCGCCATTATAGAAGCGAGCTAAAATGCACATGCTGTGCTTAACGCTGTGATATGTTTAACAGTTAAACACCTTTGTATATATTTTCCCAAAACTGACATTTGCTGAAGTGGTTAGTGGAATCATTAAGATGTAAAATTACAGCTCATTGCATCATATTACAGATTACATTAGGAGCGGAGCGGAGCCTGAGGAGATTCTCATTCTCACGTACTGTTGTTAGAAACCCCTGCATTAAGTGGACATGAGGTAACGGAACAGTTGGATGTACCTCAGCATTAAACTTTTCTCTGTGTATTTCCATTCCCGCTAAATTTTCCATGAACTTTTGCTAAGTCCTCTGGATGAGCTTGAGTGGACTTGACTCAAACATCACTGGTGGCCTTGACGCCACATTCACAATTAATTCAAGCCGGGCTGCGACAAGTTTGTGACGCTGGTTGGAACTTCTCCCATGAACAACAAACTGAATTGCTTTTTGTTCTCTAACCGTATTCCGACTTGCACTTGCTGTTGAAAAGGTGTAACGTTGCAGCTACAATGACCGCGGACGTGGATGGGCTAAAGGAACAAACCGGGGTGGTTGTCAGTGTTTTTTGTACCGCGAGGCAGCGGTAAGAGGTTACAGCCAGAAAGGGTATGTGGAAACATTGCTCTTTCAGCTTGAGGGCCCTCCATACCCCCGGGTCAGGCTTACAAACAGCCGGGACAGGTACTCACCCCCGTACAATTACTCACAGTCCCGTTCGCGGCGGAACGCAGTTTTTACATGCAGATTAACCCAATTCTACTAGGCAAATAAAACTATTTACAATTCAGTCCCTGCTCCTACTCCTAGGGGTGCCTTTGAGTGTCGGACACTGCAGAATTATTGTGTGCTAACACCTGAAGAACAAATGCATTTCAGAGGCATATAGTAGCCCCCAGGCCTAAGCTATAGTGTGCAAAAGGCACTGCTGAGTCCTGACAGATGTGTCTAATGTACAGAAATGCGATGCTTTGGGAATGCTTAACATCACACTCTGATAGCTGAAGGAGAAAAACAAGCAAACACCCTCTTTTTCTTCTCTGTTTTTTTCATGCCTGCTCACAATTGCTGCATCCTTTACTGTATACAGATCCCGCACAAACACGCTTTCCGATCATTTATAAAAGAGGCCTGTGCGTCCCTCAGCTGTCTCCCACTCCCTATCATCCCAACATGAAAGCCTCTGGGCCCCTTGCGATCACTCCTGGCACTTTGTGGAGCTGCGGTTTCACTGTGCCGGGAGGTAAGGGGGGCTGCGGTTGGAGCGTGACGGTCACCCGCGGACAAAGCTACCCCGCCCCGGTGCCATCTACCCCTGCCGGCTCAGCACAGATGAAGGCAGTGGACGAGGAGGGACCCACGTGCAATGTCCTACTTTGTGGATCATCTCAGAACACTGAGCTTCGAGGGTCTAAGTCTCCCAGAGGAGATGTATCCCAGCAGCAACCAAAATAATTAACTCCAGTTTTGTTTTCTGCTTCCTGACTACGCTCAACCCTCTCTGAGTTCCTTAAGTATGCGGAAAAGTCAAAAGTAAATTAATTTCCTGCTAATTTTCTACTACATTGCCTGGATTTATCATTTGTTGTTATTATTATGAAGAGTGCAAAGTAACTTGAATACGGCAGTTTGAAGCTGTAACTTCTGCTTTGAGGAGTGTCATCTAGGAACGATTACACAGTACGAGGTGTGTGTTGCGTATGCGGTATCCAGCAACAACAGCTCTCTCTCACTGCATTTTCACCTCAGTCACAAACTCATCGTTGCCATTCGCTGACAGGCAGAGGTGGGTGGAAAAAACAGTGCCAAGTAAAAGTTCGCTTACATGAAAAGGTTGTTCAAGTACTCGTGTAAAAATCTACCTGTATGAAAGTGAAAGGGTCCCAGTCCAAAAACACTACTACCCAGTTACTTTGAATAACACTAGGCTTTTTAATGTTCTGAACCGCCAGCAATTCTTTTAACTCATAGAAAAGTATATCTGTCTACAAAATAAATACAATCTGCAATAAATCGATATGCATCGTAGTTTGCGGGAAGGAATTCTATAGGCAGCAACTGGTGAAATGTACACTTGAACAACCTGTACTGCGGTAATCGTGTCTGCATCTAAACCTCTTTGCCTGCTGTGAAATGCACTTTGCATACTTTGAGTTGTAAGTCACTTTGGAGGAAAGCGTCTGAAAAATTGATAATTGTAAATGTTGTATATTATAGCGTTATCCAAGACTTTTACCTAACCTGTAAAGAAACTGAGGGATAGTCACGTTATCAAGCTTTCATTGACCGTGACTTAGTGGTAGAAGGGACTTTTGATGTAGGAAAAAACAAGTTCTGAAGGGTCTTCCAGGCTAAATTGTTTGTAAGTTGAGGAGGCAGTTTGTCTTTTTATATGTTTATTGTAGTATGGTGAGATGGCAGAAAGTACCACAGTTTTTAAAACTGTTGAACAACATTTTGTTAAATCCCTAAATTCGTTCTGTTGTCCAATGTTTTAAGTCAAAACCGGACCTGTGAAGCAGCTTATACAGTTTAAACTGGACACCTAGTACACTGGACGTGAGAACAGGGACTCCGGACTTCCGGTTTGCTTCTCTCCGTTCTGGAGGTCGTAAGTCGGAAGTTGTCGGGGGAAGTGGGTCAGAACACGTCTCCGGCTCTCTCTCTTGCTCCAGACGATGTCTTCTTACTGTGGACAGAAGGGACCTAAACGGGGAGTCACGTGAACTAGGTGTTTGTGACCTGCCTGGTGTGGTATTCAGTCAAATCCAGGTGTGTGTGCAATGTTCCGTGTGTCGTGTGCAGGGACCTGTGTGTATGCGTGATGGCTGTGATATGTTAGGTTTGTGACTGTGAAGAGTCCTGCCTCTGTGTGTGTGTCTCTGTGTTCTGCTCCTTGTGCCACAAGGTGATGTTCAGTTTGCACAACTAATGATGCTAATGGTCACATGTGACCCTCAGCATAATACCGGTGTAGATATAGCAGCCATTCTTGCTTAGAAACATATAGGAAGAGCTTAGCTTTCTCTTAGCTCTTAGAAAGAGCTGCTTTCCATACAGGACATTTTGTTTTATTTATGTTCTGCTCTGGGAGTTTTACTTATTTTTCACATTCTGAAGGTTTTGAATAGACATGGCCAAGCTTAAAATGACAGGACTGGAATGTAAATAAGCCATGATAACATGTAGCCCGTGTGCTTCATTTAAACTTGGCACTGAATGCCAGTGTTAGAACTGAAAGTTGAACTGAGTCAAGCGTTTTATGCTGGCAAACAATGACAGCTCTTATGCTCACCTTTTAGTCCGCTGGAAAGCAGGGAACATCTTTCCCGAGGCAGTATTCTCCCAATAAACCCGAGAAGAAAATACAGCCTGTCAACATACATCCGGACCAGAGACGTGGTCCTGTTTTCTAGCTTCTCCACAGTGACAATCTTTAATTCTCATTGCTCCAATGAAACACAGGCCTTGTGCACTAATGTACGGCTTAAAAACGCTTGAAATTTTGAATATGCTTGACATACTGCGGCTATGTGTGTGTGTGTGTGTTTAAGACACAAACATTTTGCAGGTTTATTTTTTCAAATTGTTTTTGCTTATCTATTTTTTAAAGTTTCTGTTTCTAGTGGAGCCAACACAAACAATAAGTAAGTTCCCAGCCATGAACAAGCAGAATCGGAATGTGACAGCAGATTAATTTAGTTCACATCCGCAGAATATACAGCTCGCATCTGGTGTTTGTGAGAGATGGTGATCAGTAACAAGGTGACAAACATTTCATATGTTCACGGGATGAAACAGTCAGCAACTGGCACTGAATAGGGGTTGCTGAAGACTACGTGTATGTATTTTCAGACATTTTAAATTTGTATTAATATTTTTATTATCATTCCATTTGTTAACTTTATGTGTATCGTTGTTTTTTATGTAGGTCAAATTTAATAAAAAAAAATATTGCAACATTATTAGAATCTAGACATTTTTACAAAACTAGAGCGCAAAATAACTCTAAGCATATCTGCATTTTCATGCTTTTATGGATTGGAACGTTGTAGTAAAAATGACTTTGGGTGGAAGAACAAATGAAATTTGAACTCAGACTTACTGTTTTGTTTATAAGCAACAGAACCAGTGTCTTTGTTATTATATATATATATTTCCACGGAGTCTAGTGGTTGGAGCTGTCTCAGGTTTGAATGTGTGCTCCTGATGTAGTACCCATGGGTTAGGTACTCACTCAGAAATCTCCAAGCTGTTTAAATGGATAAATAATTGCAAGTACCTCAGTATAGAAGCCTGAAATTATAAATCACCTTGAACTAAATAAATGTTAGCTAAACGTGCTGTTTACAGGGGTAATATTTACAAAATCTTAACAGTGCTGTTCCTGTTTGTGTCTGAGGTCTGTATGTTTGAACACTATATCTTGCTTTTGAGTTATTTATATATACAGCACAGTGCATAAGTACAATGGATATGATGTATAAATGTAATAGTATTGTATCTATAGAGGGCACGTTTTCTTAAGAAATAGGAGGAGAACCTGTGTACATTTCTCATTAAATACATAACACAGAACTAATGTCACTCAGGGTGCCAGACTTTAACAGCACATTCTGTGCAGTTCTATTCGATAGGAAGATGCTCTGTTGGTTGTTTGCTCCTTGCGAAAACAAAGCTGTGGTTTGACATATGTGAGTATTCTGTGTCAGCTGAGCACATTGCTGTTCAACCCTTACTGAGTTGACGGCAAATCTAAGCCGATAGCCTTTTTCCTCTGGCAAACCGCATTACAGTCCCCGAACGACATGCTGCATCGCTTTCCTGCATCCCACCACAAACCACATTCACCACCCTATGTGCAAGGAGTCACATGCTGACGGAGACATGCAGAACATCTTTTTTTGTTTCTGCCACAGCCTCGGGCATAGCAGGAAACGTATGCTTCCAGACGGGCTGAATTTATACAGATTAGGACTAAGTTTGTTCTGTCGAGCCCCAAGAGCGTTTCGCACTGAAAAGCCGTGAATGCAGGCTTTACATTGTCCAAATTTCGCTCCTAGGTCAAAATGTGCGTGAATATCGTGCCTGCACAGTTATAAATGAGCTACAACAATTAAACTCAGCGTGCAGGATATGGCCTTCTATTACAATGCATTTTACGTTAAAAATCAGTCAAAAATAGCAGTTTATAATGAGATATAGTAGAACTATTATGAATAGCAGAATTTTACTGTTGGTAGAGCTGACCGTGTAATCAGACTGACAAAATAAACAAATAAGTAATTGCATTCCCTAATGTCTCTCAATGGTGCAATATTCATTTGCTAATTCCACTAGAACTTGAACAGCACAGAAAGGTCAATTAGAAATAATGCAAAAAAAGAGGGAGGAAAAAAGAGTACAAGAGTAATGGAAAGAAACGCAACAGTTGTGTGTATTACCACTAGCCGCCCGTGCACTGTGGTTTCAATATTACATAACGAAGAAAATGCTGGAAAGATACCAAACAATAAACGAAAGGTTATTTATAGCTTATAATTTATCTCAATTACTTGGCGAACAGACTCGGGCGTTTATCTCCACTAAATGCCCCGGAGTGCAACTAAAACATACGTGACAGCAAGTAGCAGTGGAATATAACTGGTGGTGTTAGCTATGCGTATGAACCCCTCTGTTTACGTAACTCCTCCAGTCCATTAGATCCATTAGCAAGAAACACCGCTGTCGAGCTGCCGCACCGCAGCTTCATTTGCGTTGGCTCGCGACAAACGCTTGACACAGCCCGGGGTTTTCGTCTCCTCTTCACCCGAGGGAAATCTGTAAAATAAGGGAGCATTGAAGAAGATAGGCCTCATCTACAAAGACTTTAACTCTGCGGAAGCAATTACTCTGCTTGGAGAGGGATAGAGGAAGATATGTATAAATTGCTTTCTGTTTTCATAATTGGGTCGATACAGCAAAGGCCGTCTTCTCGAGTCGGTCTTCGATTTCTTGTCCCCGTTGGCATTTCCCTGAGAGCCAGCGCTTTAATAGAAAAAAGGTGCAGGGGCACAACATGCTTCCAACAAAGTTAGATAGATCCACAAGTGGCAAGAACGTCGCTCTGATATAGTTCGCCAGATTAGACAGATATGAAGAAGGCCTCGGATTATTGTTGTTAGGGGTGCTGCTTGAAAACGGTGGAGGACCAAATTCGACCACCGCCAGTCACGTTGGTAACTGGAAGGGGTGGAGAGGTGTTCCACGACCTAGATGTTCATAGGAGGCACCCTGAACAGCTTGAGACAACCACTCACGGACCGCGACAAATAGGCCGGATCACAGTTCAAAAAAGGATTTGTTTTGAGAAAATAATCCCGACAAATTCCTTCAAGTTTATTTTATTTGTTCGGTATTATTTTTTCGAAATAATCCTCGGTGCGATGTTCATGTGCAGCAACGTGGAATGCCTTTTGATTTGAACGTGACACTTTTTGTCAGAGAAACAAGGTAGGCTATCGAAGAGGTGAATTTCTGGATTGTGAACGTGATCTCATCGACAGAAATCCTGTTTTCTCTCGCCACTGCATCGTCGTCGTATTACGCCGAGTGTCGAGCGGTCGACCTAGGCACAAGGGTAATGATGTGAACTTTCTTTCACCCATGGCATTACAATATATAGAGATTACGACATATATTCAGTGTACGACATATTAAAAAAAACATTGCATTTCATCTATATATACAGTAGGCTTTAACATTATAGCAAATGATTTAATAGTGCCTATTTCTCTGCTCAGGAAGCAGTGTTGTCTCCTCTTAGTGACACTTTTTTCGACCCAATCCATCATTGTTACCCATGTGACTTACCCACTTACCCGTTTAGGGCTGCAGAAATCCGACGCGAACCCTGTCAACATAGGGTAGGGTACAACGTGAAGGGGATGTCCAAACTGTGACATGACATTTGCACACTTTGCAGTGCTTTAATTTAAGCCAAACATAAAAGAATGTCAACACTTGATACGATCGCACGATACCTGCTGCTAACGTAATACCGGTGTCACGGCATCAGCGTGTCTTTTGGTCCGTCTACAGGTAGCCTTTTAAAAAAGGAAGAAAAGAACCGTATGCTGATATGCTTTTTCATCTCTTGCAATACCAAGCAGCACTGCTGAGCTTTCTAGTAGTATTATTGTACCATTTCGTGCTCAAGTTTTGTTCATGAATAATTAACATACAAAAATGCATTCCCCGGCCAACATGAAGGCAAAGCTCTCTCAAACTCAAAGCCTGTGCCAGAGGGCCAGCTCTGAATGGTCCTGAGATTTATGGTGCGGGGGAAGGAATGTTTATTATCAAGTGCATCGCACTAGTAGAGGCACAATCCCTCAAGACTCATTTGGCTTCCTGTGGGTGGTTTTCCCCGCAAATATGCCAATCCTGGGGACAGCTGGGACACATCCCTGATTGATGCCGCTGTTGGAACAGGCATCACCGTGAGGAATGAGCCCGAGTTTCAGAACTGATCTGGGTGTGGCTAAATATACAATATACAGGTTTCCTTTCTGTGTGTGAGATCGCCTTTATAAATGCACTCGTTCACATTTTAACACACCTATGAATTTTAACGTCCCTAGACAGCAGACGTTTTAAATCATAATTCAGCATTTGTCACAAACCTTTCTATCTTGGTGCACCACCAATAATTATGTAAAGAGCACTTTTGCATTAAGGTTTGGTGACTTTTTTTCAAATACTTGCTATACGGGATATATGCTTTTTTTGGGGAGGTTAAGGACGTGTGACTTTTGTTCATCTTTCAGGAAACAAGTCAGAAGCTGATTTATTTTTATCTGCTTTCATGTTCTTCAGTGGTCAGCAGGAGCAGCACGGAATGACTGAACGTGTTATTTACTTTAGCCCATGATTCCTATCATCAGAATCCAGCTTGTGCTGCATGTGTACAAGCAACTGATGGTGTAGTGATGAAGAACAGGGACTCGTAACATATTTTGCTGCTTCCAGTCATAGGAGAGGATCTACTGTAGTACCCTTGAGTCCTACATTTAACCTGAAAAGCTTCGGGTGACTATTTGGCTGGAAATCGTAAGTAATTTTGACAATAGTATTGGCTACGCAGTGAAATTATGATGATGGTGATGTTGATGATGCTGATAATTAAAATGTGCGTCCAAATGCTGCTTGTGCAGTGCTGAGGTCAGGAAGCCCGGGCCAAAATGTGATGAATGAAACGGGGGGGTGAGAGTGCGACTTGCTGGTGCTCAAGCAGCTGTCAGCAGAGCAAAAAAGCAGACTTTTAAAATCAAATCTAGTGCTTCTAAATGCCCACCATCCCTGCAATTTGCTTTCTTAAAATAGCCCTGCATTCCCACTGAATGCTAGCCATCATAGCCATGACTGACAGGCATCTCTGAATAGTTTGTTTCCCAGAATGCCATCCTTTGGCCATGTGCTTGTACTTCTTCATAGCACTCTGCTTACAAATCAAAACTCTAGCACTAGGAAGAGCGGAGGAAAGCTGCAGGCCTTTTTTGTTACACATTAATTTATGTTTAATTCCTAAATATTTTATTCACAGTGCATACATTATGTAAAGAATTTAAAAACTTTAGCATGGGGATGACTTTTGCGGTAGCCGGTTTACTGGGTTCTGCATAAGCAAACGGGAGTGTTTGGCAATTTGAAAAAAAGACAAACACATGCGTTAGCTTTTGTTTTTAGCTGTACTGTACGATGTCCTTTACAAAGGGGCTGCAAATTAAACGTGAGGCTTTCATACGTCTTTATCATGAAAGCTTGAAGGCTTAAGCTTTTTCAGACAAACTGAAGTAGCAACCACATTAAATGGACTGTATTCTGATGTCTTGGTTGACAAATTGAATTACCGTTCATCCCCCCCACCCCCGTCTTCGTGTAGCATGTCTTTGACCTGCAACTCCGTGCTTAGTTATGGCCCAATGAGACTTCTATACCCCGATTCTTGTGTGTGCCAAGCATTTTTAAGCTTACTATGATGCATACGCTATTTTGCCTTCCTCCTTAAGGTCTGCCACTTTTATTTTAGACTGCATGGATGGGAAGGACAGGTAGCAGAACAGCCTTAATGTCTCGTCTGTAAATATTGTCGCAAACATTCTCAAGTTCTTTAATGATTAGTGGTTTCGGCACTTTCCCTTCAAACCCTGTCCGCTGTGATTGACCACAGTCGATGCTGTGATTTATTATTGATGACTGGTGTGCTGGACCAAAAAATAGCGCTTGCTTTTCCGTTTCGAGATCAGAAGAGTTGAATGACGCACTCTGCTTAATGATTAAGTTACCCATCTCTTTAGCTGTGACCCCCCCCCCCCCCCCCCCCCCCCCCCCGACCTCCTTTCGGGGACCANCCCTCTCTTTAGCTTTGACCCCCCCCCCCCCCCCGCCGACCCCTTGTGTATTGTTCAGTGGTTGTTGGTTGTTTATGTTATGTTTACTTTTTAATAAAGGCTGGATGGGCTAAAATACTTTCAACATTTTGCTTCTGTACAGTCTTACCAAAGCAGGCAGGCACTGTTTTTACTCATATCCATCCGGTCATCCTCAATTGGACCATTGCAGGCTATTTTTATCTACTTACCCAAGTGTGTGCCCCCCACCCCCTCGTGTCAGCAGTGGACCAGTCAGTCAATGGGATTGGATGTGAAGCATCCCAGTGCTAATGCTCAGCACGTTGAGTATGCAGTGTGCTGTTTACAGGCGCTCTGGTTGACCGCTGGGGACTTGCGTGTTGGTCTATTGCTGAACGCCCCCTCAGTCCTGCTTCAGACAGAAGGTAGGGGACAGGAAAGCTGTGGTGTAGAAATTAGATCGGACTTGCAAAAGGAGCGGGGGATGCGATGACAAGGTTTTATGTGAAGATGTGGAAAGATGTGGTTTTTTTTTCTTTCGTTCTTCATTCTCATAAATCAAACAGTTATTATTTCTGTTTGGATTTTATGCACAATAACTCATTAGTCATGGTTAAATTTGTGACGGAACAATGCCTCTCATAACGTACATGAAAGTCCCTTTTACCTCTCTCATGTTCAGAGACGTCTCCCAGCCTTGGTTCAATGTGGGCTGATGCAGCTGCAGGATTGATGCTGCCAAGGATTCCGTGCTTCCAGTGCCTGTTCAGGGCCATGAAATGGGTCATTGAATAGCTAAATGGAATCATTATGATAAATAATTAAAAGAATGGAGCACAAGACTCCAACTTTTTTGTCTTCTCTTTTTGGTCTTCCTACATTCAAGTTTTCACAGGCCTTTCCTGGATGGCAGCTGCCTTAGATTCAATAACTATACCCTCTTTCACTGAAATGCAAATTGCGTCCTTACCAGCTAATTAAACAACATTATCTATAGTCCTCAGGTTTATTAAAATTCTAGCTGCCTTCCAGATTTCTGTGGGAAACAAAATTAGCTTCCGGTCTGCTTTTGTCTGTTTTTTTTTTTGACTCGTATACAGGCTTCCTTCATGTAACGTAGGCTCATTTTACAAGAATTTGGACTTTAAAGCAAATATCATAAAATAGACTGTGATGTTCACAAGCTATCATCAGCTGTCAACAAGCTATTGTAATGTGATCGTCTACCACCCCCGTGTGCGGCTTGGCTTCTCCCAAACATCTCGTTGCCTCATAAACATAGACGTGTGATGCACATTCAAGCAACTTGGATGTCTTGTGACCCTTTATTATCTTTAACAATAATAAGATGTAAAGCAAAAGAGTTTTAAAGAAGCTAAAAGGCAAAGGAAAGCCTATAAAATGAAGCAACAAAATGCATAGCATTCTCTTGAAAGGCAGTATCATTAGGAATGGCTTAGTGTGATTTGCTTCAGTATTCTTTCACTGCAAGTGATGCACTTAAAAAGCAAGAACAGGTAAAAAGTCATTTTATTGAACTGGGGATACATTTAGTGTTCCACAATGGTTGAATCTCTTTATTCAATACATTTCAACTGAGAAACCGCCATTAAAAACCAATATATTGTGTGTGTGTGTGTGTGTGTGTATACTTTTGCGTGTATTTGTCATGTGTTTTTTGCTTTTCTTTAGATTGGGTGTATGCACAGCCAAGTTTTATATTGTTTCCGTGCTGAAACTTATGATTGCGTATTGCATGCGTTTGTGTGTAAATAAAGTTTTAAAAAGGGACTTATTCCAATAAGATTTCAAGAATTGCCTCTATAAGTAGTGCTCTAATGATTACTTATTGACTATTCATTTATTCACGAAGCTGCCACTTTCACCTCCCCCACACTTTTTACAGTGAGTAACTTAGTTATTTACCGATTCATGCACCTGGGTAACTTTTACGGAAGCAATTAAGCGTAAGTACTTTGCTGAACGGGACTATAGCTGGGCAGGACAGGGGAATCAAACCTGTGTCATTTGATTCCGAGATGATGGCTCTATCTACTATACTAAGCAATATGCTACCTGCTGGTCCAGCTGTAATTAATTTTATATAGGACAGCTTTGAGAGCATCTTTAATAAAGATGTATGACTTACAAGTCTGAAACAGTCACCAAAATAAATAAGCAGAACAAAGCAACTTTATTTTTATTCTTTCAATTTTAAAAACGATAGCAGAAGAAGAACAGAATACGTCCTGCGTGATCCTTCGGTGCTTGTCCAATAAACGGTCACGGGATCAAAGCAGTATACTGGAAATATAGCGCGGAAAGCATTGTAAACCAGGGACGGCAGTTATTCATACGTTACATGTCTTGTTTAAACTAACCATCCATCGGCTGGGGTGACACCGTGGCTCGTGAGTGGTGTTGCTCGCAGCACCAGGGCTCATCAGCCATGAGTCTGAATCCAGCTCAGTCTGTGTGGAGTTTGCACGTTCTCCCCACGTCTGCATGGGTTTCCTCCCCAAGACGTGTTGTGGGGGCCGACTCTAGAGTTGGGGCAAAACACAGGGAATGAAGAGAGGATTATTTTTTTGTGTTTTGCTATTATTAGGGCAGCCCAGTAACCAAGCCCTTTTTCCAAGGGTGAGCAAGGCCAACCAAACAACAAAAAAATCCCAGTAATTTTTGTGTTAAATTAACTCACATAAGAAACAAAAAACAAGCAAGGGCACCTCCTTCTTCCCCAGCTCCCCCACCACAGTAAAGCCTGGAGAAAAAATGGCCAAACAAAATGGCACCTGTTTTCAGCAGCTTAATTTTGCTTAATGTTCACAACTACTTACAAGCAACAGGTTTGACTATTTTGTGCTATTTACAGAGATTCAACACCATTTGCACTAATGGTCATTGAGTAGAAGAACACCAAAGATAAACGGTACACCGACTTTCACAAAATATACCGCACATCTCCTTCTGGCACAAGCTGCCACCACCGCCGCCTCCTCCTCCTCCTCTTCCCTCTTCCCTGAAATGCCTTCTTCACAACTAGCTGGCCAAATACATTCTGCTTCCAAATGGACACCAGATGCCCCACCTGTTGATGGCAGACAGAGACCACACCCACACACAAAAAATCTAAAGGCCTCAATATGCACATATTATATCTGTGTTATGACAGGGAGAGCAGAAGAGCCATCAAAGTATACAGAAGATATGGGACTTCAATAACCTAAACGAGTCCTCCTGTTCAAACACCCAAGGTAGTCAATGAAAAATATGCAGTGGAATATGATTTCAAACCTTACATAATTCTGTGAGGATCAAAGTCTCCTAAATAATACATTTAATAATTATGCCTGCTCGCTTTCTGGTAAGTGCAGCAAACTGATTTAACTGGACTGTGTAATGGTATTCAGCATCAAACATTTTCATCCTCAGAATATGTGCACTCGTGTGTTCCAGCGACCAATCCCACGCAGTCGGCAAGTCTGTAACACTGAGGTGGCATTTGTAGTCATTACTGTTTTATTCAGAATGGCAGACTTAACACGGGCGTAAGTACTGCTTGCCTGTAATCGCCACTGACGCAGAAGAAAATGGTAAAATGTGAACAAAATCTGTTTGAGACGAGTGCTCCTGGAGCACACCCTTGCAGATGCGAGAAGTCGTAACCAGAACTCTCATTTCGAATCTCAGCACTGGCCATTGAGGCATTGGATAGGATTAAATGCAGTGTGTCTGCTAATAAAAAAGTTGCCCAAAAGGCAAAACATTTGTTTACAGGGTTAATTCATCATTTGAAATGATCAGGAAAATAAAGACTGTCTATGCATTTATATGACAGGCGACTGCTCTGCTTCTAGTTAAACTTTACACATTCATTGCATTTGCCATATTTGATGAACCGTGTAGCACATTTAATGAAATTAAAGCAAGAATTCTGTTGTTTTTTGAAATGTGTCCGTGCATGTAAACATGCATGCGTTTACACACTTGTCTGTGTGTCCCTGTGTGTCTGTGTCTTTATTAAGTTGTCTGTTCTTCATAAATGGCACCTTCATTGGAAACATTATTCAAAATTCATTTCAAAAGTTTTTGCACGGTTGTGATTTATTTATGCTTTATTTCAAAACATTCTGGCCAACATTGCATTCTGTCTTAATTATATTTCTTCGCACACCCATACATTATGGTTTCTTAGAGTCTAAGCAGGGTTTTGGTATGAAAATATTTTAAAATTAGACCTGTTTGCGGGAGGTTCTTTCGATTATATTCAGTGTTATTGATCTTGCATATGTGTGTGCGTGTGCTGTGCTTTTAAACTAAACAAATATTAATGTGCTGATGTGCATAGCACCCCGTTCTATGTGATTTCAAGTAATTACTTAATGAGTATTGTGTTCAATAATGTATGCGGTGCCTAAGAGCAGTATTTCTGTGACGGATACCATTAAAATTTCTTGGCGAGAACTTTGAAAACCGAGCTATTTTCTTCAGTCATTTCATCTCTCGACTGGATTTTCACTAAGCATTCAGGAGCTTATGCTTGAGAACCACATCTGAAGCCACATATCACTGACTTATCACAGGCAATCTTATCTCACGACTT
Source organism: Arapaima gigas (assembly GCA_900497675.1). Classification (NCBI taxonomy): domain Eukaryota; kingdom Metazoa; phylum Chordata; class Actinopteri; order Osteoglossiformes; family Osteoglossidae; genus Arapaima; species Arapaima gigas. Next base: position 821,719 of record UFQX01000065.1, on the reverse strand, counting down.
TTGCATCAGTTTGGGCCTCTTTCTAAAGCGCCTGTTTTTTTTTTTTTTTTTAAATCTCAGATTTCGTTCGATTTGGCAAGATATGCCTTTGCATTTTTCCTTTTTAACGGGGTGAAGTGGCCTCCCACTGAAGGCTGGTGCAGGCAATGAAGTAAACACAGGCTGCAGCGGAACACGTTTCGTATGAGGTCACATATTTTGCTATCCTAATTAAATTTTCAAGGTTACCGTTTTGAGGCACAGGAGGTTTTATCTTCTCCCGGCAGTGGGAGATTATGAAGAGAATTAGTCAATTGTCTGAGAAAACAATTGTTATGGTGACACTCAATTTAAAACACAAAAGTTAGCGAGAAGTACAGTCCACAGGTTACTTCCTGCGACGCTGCTGCGGGTCCCGCAATGTCACGCAGCCTGACAATGCTGGGAGTCCAAAGACAAGAAATTTCTAACTAAAATATGCAATTACCATTTATAACGCTGCTTAAGCCTGTTATGGCCTTTATGATGGAATTTGAAGCAATGTGACTGTAGGAAAGCACTGAATTATTGATGTATGATGTGTGTATAATGCATTGACTGTTTAATCAGGAATTCCTTAATGCTTTAGGTTTATGAAGACAGATTCAAACTTTTAACACGGCTTCTGAATAATCCATGTAATGTGTGCGTTTTGTCTTCCGTTTCGGATATTGATGTACACAAAGATAAGCTACGGTCGGGTAAAGCAGACGGCTAAGTGAGCAGTGGTCAGGGCTGCTGCCTCTGAACTTGGGAGGTTTGAATCCCACACTTGCAGCACAGTAATACCTCAACTAGCACTGGACGTGTTGTTGTGAACTGGAGCATCTCTAAGGTGTTATTAATACAGTATATTGCATAGACTGAGCTTGAAAGCTGCACATGCACAACATGATATTAGTGAGAACAGTCTATTTTATGGAAAACAAAACAAAAAATGTTTACAAATACTTAAATTTTTTTAATATGGTGAGTTATTATAACACTTTACTTCAAAGTGCTACTGCAAAAAAAAAAAAAACACTAAATCGAGGTATTACTGTACCCTTGTGTAATGGATTTACCCTGAGTAGCAGCAGTGAAAGTTACCCTATATGAATGCATAAATCACTGTAGGTAGTTTAACAGTATTAGATGCTTTGGAGAACAGCACCAACTACACGAGTACATAACATTTAAAATGGACTTTTCCTTCTTTTCTGATATTCACAGGCAGCCATGAGACCAAGAGGTGCAACGCCAACAGTCAACAGAGAGGTGAGTCCCGTGACAGTTTAAACTGGGCAGTTTCCCATAGAAATCTTGCATAGTGTCTCAGGTCCTGTGTTATGTGAAGAGCGTCAGGCATCATCCTGAGAAATTTAGCCTCTGTCTACTGGGCCAAAATCCTTATTTCCATACTGCAGTAACATCCCCAATCAGCTGTTTTTCACATTTATGAAATGAAGGAAAGTATGTTTCTTGAGCATCTGCAATAGCAACAAGACCAGACGCTGGCGCTGTGCTAATTTATATGATGGAAGGTAAGTCCAAGTTAAAGAGGGTACTTAGATATCGTCTGGAATAATTTATTACCAAGTGAAAATACAGCTTAAATCTGCTGGAGAAGTCACAGATCATTCGCGTGGTAATTTCATTTATACACTATTAATTATTTAAAGGATTATTGAGTACTGGGGAAGGCAACAGATGGCAATCATAGACTATGAACAAGGTATTTTACACCACGGTGCCGGCTGCGTTGTCATCTGGAATGCCAGAGGTATTAAATAGCAAACTAACCACCATTTCTGCTTCCATTGGCTATTGGGTGCATACTGTAAATTATAAATGTTCGACTTACCAACCACACGTGGTACAGATGTTGCTCTTATGTATATTTTAAAATATACACGGTTCATGAAGACTTGTAAAAGGGAATAGTACAATTTCAAAAACAAAATTTTTCATTCGTGTTGTACCGGAAAAAAGAAAAGCCTTCTAACCGTAACATAATGCTATAGTACTATTCCTGCAGCCCTTTCCACATTATGAAATCTGGAGCCCATCCCAGGATATCAAAATTAAGGAGCTTTTATAGAGAGTTTGCCCTTTAATAACCAGAGCAGCATTAAGTCCACAGGCAAATGGAGAGCTTTTGAAGAGGCTGAGGTCTCCTTTCAATTGGCCACACACATCCACGCAGAGCTGAGACCCAGGCTGGACGGAAAGAGCCAGAAATGCAAGCAAGATGTGTACTGCAAACGCAGGGGGGCTATTAGGTGCCGTTTGTGTCTTTATCAAAATTCAGAACCTGAGCACCCTACGCATGAAACGCAAAACAAGTGCAAATTTGTGACTGTAATTTCAACCTGAGACAAAAACCCAAAAGCATATTATTAATGCTGCTCTTTACAGAATTCGACGACGTATGAGACCGCCGGACACTTTAACTTTCTCATAAGTTTATTAACGAGAAAAACAATAATCAGATCATTTGCCGGCCCGTGTCGGTTTGAAAGGGTTTACAAATATAGTCATTTTGCTGGTAACTTTGCTTCTCAAAATCGGCGACGTAATTTAAATACGGGGGTCCACATTAAAAAAGCGTGGCGGCGATAGAAATTAACCGCCACTGCGGTTCTGCTGGTCCTTCTCCTGAGTTTTGAACTTTGTGCATTAATTTTTTACTTGTACACTTTATTGTTCCCTCTGTCCTGTGTAAATGTCCTGCCTCTTTGCTGGGTGTCAAATTTAAAAAGGCAGACACACATTTACCTCCCCTGAGCAGGGCCGCTGCGGAAGCCCTCAGGTAACGCGCTGAAGCAGTTTGCCTCCAGGCTCATCAATCTGTGTAGAGGATTTTATTTCATTTAGTCCCTTTTGCAACAGTACAGTGGTAAAGGTGCTGCTGAAGAACAACAGAGGGAAAAAAGTGACAAAAGCATTCTATGGTAAGAAGGTAACGGGGTAGCGCTTGCAAAAAAGAACGGACAAGCACGAAATATGAAGAGCGTGACAGCAGAAAGAAGTTTAACAAGAGAGTAGCTCATTATGGAAAGCCTAAGATGATATTTTTATGCAAAATTGAAATCATAATACACCATGAAGAAAGCCAAAAACAACGGGGGGCCAGGAAAAAGTGTACATCCATTGTGAAGCGACACACCCCTTATGGGGTCTAAGGGGAAAGATCTTCAAGACGTCCAGTTGATCCTTCTTCCACTGCTATCTTAAAATACAGACAGGTGAAGATAACCTGGACAGCACCTCAGGAGAATGTCTTCTGACAGACGTTACAGAAGATAACATCACCGGAAGAGTTAATAACACTGTCCAAGTACAGGAGCACTAGAGGTTACAAAGCACTATTTTATTTCATTATTTAACAAATTAGGACTTAGAACCCAAAGATTGTGTCAGATTGTGTCTTGCTCATGATAAATTGAGGAGGACCAGAAGCCAGCATGAGGAATATGAAATTTGATCAAGACATTATTCTGCTCTGGTGCTCCTTAAGGATAGAGGAGTCAGAAAGGCCTGTAAAGGGGCTTGCAGTGCGGGGCAGCGGTGTGAGATTTTAACGTAAAGCCACTGAAGGGAAAAACATGGTGTAAAACGGATCCATTTAAGTAATTCTAAACAAAGATTGAGAACAGTGTAATATTTGCCGCTTTGTCGGCGTCGTCGCTGCAGCCGTTCGTGTTATTTAAAGAGTGCTTAAGGGGTAATCTAGGCCATCTGATAGTAAGGCTTTGCAACAGTCTAATCTTTATACAAATATGCCGATAATTTTTCCACCATTAAGCAGTATCTACTGTATGTGTTGGTACTTGTCAGAAGGAACAAGGGTGCTGTTGACTTTTTGAGAAACACGCTTCAAAGAAAGGTCACGGTCACTTGTTGCTTCAGGACCTTTGATCGGTGCATTAGATCAGAGGCACGCAAAGCCTAGTTATAATAAGGAGCACTGAGTCCAGCAGGTCTTCCAGTTCTCCTTACAGCACTAATAGCTGGGAAAGGAGATAAATATTTTCAGTCAAGTTTGCGAGATGAACCGGGTGGCTTCCAGGCTGACTGAAATGAAAACCTCTGGAAGCTGGTTGAGCAGAACCAAAACTGAATAACACTGTTGTTGCTTTTGTCTGTGGTAAATAGAGAGGTAGGGACAAAGGAGCTTTTCTCTTCTACAAATGTTGCCAAATGCTGATGGTGAGAGTTGACTCAAGAGGTTAATTGGTAGCAGGTGTTTGCAGTATTTATTTCTTGTCCTTGCAAATTTCTCTTAATAACTCCACTTAGCAGCAGGAACTTTGACGTCACGCAGTTCTTCAAATCTCCAAGGTTTCTTCTGTAATTCTGTGAACATTAATTCGTCATCTGGTGTCATTGATGCATTCAGCTCAGACATATGGCTAATGTAATGTTAAGGTGGAACGTTAGTCGTGGCACGTGACGGACCTGTTCCGGAAAACAGGGACCTACCTGTGGTTTCACTTATCGGGTATAAGTGGGACTGTCAACTAGGCTCAAATCTGGATGACCCCCCCTAGACTGAATACCACGACGCATGCATGTGATCTGCCAACATGGCCTGCACGGGTTTTCACCATCATACGGCAGAACCGCTGTTCGGAGTTCTGGCTTTATGTAGAGAGGACCTTCATGTTGAAGGCCGAGGCATTTTCCGGCTTTATTACGTGAAGGAAGCAGCTCTAAACAGCAACCTTCTCAGCTTCTGAACACAATACTACAGCGCTCAAGACCACGAGGTTCAGAGTGGATGTTACTTTAAAGTATTTTTCATTACTTTAGTTCTGTTATGTACTTGGTGCAAGTAAATCCAGAGATGTGAGAATGTGTGCGAAACATTTTAACAGTTATTACGTATTAGTGTCTAACAAACTGGCACCTGTTTACATGGATTTATACATGGTTTTACTGTACTTTCGCAATCACCTTTTCTGCTTACTGTTCCTCAAGTGCGATTAGCAGGTAGCTCTGGGGCTCCAGACTTTCGCACCAAATGCAGTAGATCTGAATAATCATTATGTTTTCCTCCTGGCACATAGTATTATTTGAGCACAGGATGATTCCATAAGTAATTAATCTTAAATTTATCTGGGATTATGTATTTGTGCTTTCAACCATGACTCTTTAATATTGTCCCCGATGCAGAAGGTGGCTGGAGCTCACGACTTAGACATGAAGAGAATGCCAAGTCAATAAACACACTCATGACAGCAGAGATCCAATATATGAAAAGTTCAACAAACTACATTAATTAGGAAATCAAATAAATGTCAGGTATTTCAATGGATAATACAGCAAGCATGCTAGGAACAACATCTCTTTCACTAAATCTATTAGAATGTGTGCACAGCATTGTATTCCTCTTCACGATGCCAGTTTTCGCTTCAATATTTAATCACAAATGACTATCTGTCCACTTATGCGTTGTTCACTGTGGACTCGGCACAAATTTTATTGAACGGCACAGTTTTCGTAGAACATTCTTAAAACCAAACCACCTTTATACGTCTGCAGTTACAAGCGATGCTCTTCTGTTGCCGTAAACTGTGGATTTTTTTCGAAAGGCTGGTTTTCGCATTTGTTAGTCACCTTCACGATTGATGAACTTCTTCAGCTGAGTCTTTGTCTTTGATGAGATTTTATTATTTCGTACGGCAGTCACTCGATTGTCATTGCAAGGAAACTTTGCGCACAATCCCAACATATGCAGTAAAACTAGGCAGAAATCACCGGCGTAAAAGCTGGTAGATGTGTAAGTAAAAATGTAATTTAAGAAGCAGCTTTGATGGGCGGGTGAAAGTTTCAGGGCCAGTGCTAAAACGAACAAATGTGGGAATCCCTGTCACGTAAAATATCACGTGTGTGAATCATTCCACACATATTGTAATTCTGTGCAATTCCTGAAGTGGTTCTGTAACGGGAAGCTATTGCTAAACTGAAATATATTATTGGAAAATGTATCATATTTTGACCCTTCATAGTTATAAGTCCCCTTCCAAATAACTAAACATTAGCCTATTCGACTATTTACCTAAACAAACCAACCCACTATTCACTAAACCATTTCGGAGGAACTGTATTTGCTCACAGTGTTAGTGTTGCTTGTTTTTAATAAACACTTGCGAGTTTTTATCTACAGATAATCTGTGTGCAGAATGTGTAACTACACTTGAATTACAAGAATGCTTTATTGTTAAAGTACGTTCAGGCTCATCGACATCATTGCCACACACGTGGAAATCTCTGCTATTATCTATTAAAAAACGCATTTATTGAGGACAACGGTTAGTTCCGCCAGAGGTGGCTCAAGCAGTCAATGCTAAGCATTGACTGAAGTAACACATCTGATGAGCTATAATTCCCGTCATGGATTCGTCTCCTGAGTCAACCTCTCCGACACATCCTATTTTATTACGTTCACATTACCGTGTTTTCGCGCTGGCTCGGCCTCAAATGACTTGACAAGTATTTCCAAGATCATAGGGCAGCAGTCAGGTGAAAAACCTCTTTGTGCCCCTCATCCCTTCAGCTCTTTTTATTTGTCCTCACTCTACACAAATCCACTTCACCCAGAAGGACCTTATTACTCATCGCTTTAACGTCTACTGACATTTGTAATTGCGTTCCACCTTCAACAAGTAGGAGCCTAATTATTTTTCACTAATTTTCGGACCACTTCATGAGCCGTTTTCAGAAAACTCCCCCGACTCTCTCCCCTGTCAGCAGTGGTACATCCAGAGCGGTGACATGTCCTTCCATCACTTCCATCACTGTGTTTCCACGGACGAGCTTTAAATTGACGTATTTGAAGTGTGCATAGAGTCTTCATCGTGTCATGTCACCGGTCTTTTGCTCACAGCCTCGTGAAAGTCTAATAGTCTCTACAAAAACTTTCCATCGGGTTGGTAGATAGATCGTTTTAATCCGTTTGTTTTAAAAATTGATTTTTTCCCCCTATACCCTTTAATGCATTTTCAATGTTTATTTATTGGAGTAAAGTTGGGAATAGCTTACAGTGTAAATATGTGAATGTAGCTGTTTGTGTCGATGTATAAATTGTAGTTTTATCACCTCCAGGATTTTAACGGCAGTAAACGATTATGATATCAACAAATCTGAAGTTCTGCTGAGAGGAATTTGATAAATGGTCTGTCAATAACATAGGTTTGCGCTCAGTCACCGTCCCTCGACGGTGAGGTAACTCATTCAGCCTAATGCAGTTCGTGGTTTGACATTCATCCACCTCATTGTGACCACATGATCTTGTTTAAACGCTGACTGTGACGCCGGATGTCGCCGCTTCTTCCCGGACCAATAGTCTAGCTCGCGGAGGTAGTACTGCGTGAGCCCACCGGCGCTTGAATCCAAGCATGCCTACCACCGTGATAAGCCCATAGAGCGTCTTCTTTCATTCTTCTTGGTAAATAGTAAAATGAATCCTGAAAATTGCTCTGCTGCACCGGAGTGATGGAGAGCAGGATAAAATGCAATCTTTTGCGTTGTGGTTAACAACCCTAATGAAAATATATTAGACTGGCTTACATGTCCTGTTCACTTGTCATCTCCAACAATATTGGCGATATGCTTCTCTGCAGAAAGATGCTGAGGAAGTGTTTGTATGTCAGGTGTTTCTCGGTTAAACAGAAGCCAGACGCAGGCAACCTGCCACAGTAAACTGAGAACCCGCAGGCACTCAATCTACTACATGGTTCACTGAGGACAACTGTATATGCCTTAACTTCTAAACCACCAGGCTGATGAAATACTTACATTAGATGGTTGGGATTTGCCACTGACGTCGTTTTAGTACCAGATACAGAAACTTATTAATTTTCGCTGGTGTCGGACGTCTAGGGCTGATATCCTGGAGTTTCGAGACTTTAATTACTGCCTACTGCCTGCAATGAATTTAAAATAAATGAAGCATTGTTCTTATAAGACTGCAGAGGGGGATTTCTGCGGTACGTCAATGAGTGAAGCAGGGGAAATTTGGGAAGGTGTTGGCTGGAAGTAGCTGGGAAACCAATTTGTGGGCCAAACGCTTAAGGTCTTCCGTTGATACGTACAGTGGAAAAGCGGGCAGCAGGGCCGGAGCCTGTCCAGCGGCAATCTCAGCATCCTGAGTGTGTTCAATTTGGGCTGTAAGATGGGGGCCGTTTCAGGGAAGAGGGAAAAGTGCCATCTACTGGAAGTTATTCCTCCCTTTCAACAGCCATCCTTCAGCACAGATGTCTCTCACGCCGAGTCTCAGCGAGCTCCTGGCTCTCAACCTCCAACTCGGCTCTTCCTGTACGCACAGCGGTGGTGTTACTCAGTCTGCGCAAACAATGGCCGCTTTTCAAAAGCCTTCTTTCAAAACAAAATAAAAAGTTCAATTATTGAATCATATTTGAAATCACAGGTAGAAGCTATTTTGTAGACAAATATATTTCCTATTAAGTTTACATTCATTCATTTCTCTCTTTAGCACCTTACGTTTCTCACGATATGAAAGTGCAGTGGACAACAAAAAGTGTCAAATGCAGACAATCGGAAGTGCATTTTGCTCCGTGCTGCTGTTTTACTGCTGCGTACTGTGAAACAATGCCTTTTTAATTGCTTACGTACTTATAACCCGACGAAATAGGTCCAGCCTAATAAAAAATTACTACAAAGGCATTTTAACTACTGAATAAATAATGTTTGTATGTCAGGTGTTTCTCAGTTAAACAGAAGCCAGATGCCAGGCAACCTGCAAATGCATTATACATTTTTATACAGTTATTATATAAATGTTACTATGCTGTACTATGCTAGGGTGTCATATGCTATTTTCAACGTGGTGAACACGATAGGCCGTCCGTTTTACGTAAAATCTCACGTTTTTAGATTGCAGTAGAGCAGTGCCTATGCGGCAATGTAACCGAAATGTCTTAAAACAGCTTCTGTTTTACAGGTCAGAATGTAGTTTACAAGGTGTATACTTCCTTATGTAAAAATAATACGTAGACATCACCTCTTCCTACCTAAAGCGAACCGTTCAGATTAGAAACCTTTATCTTTGAGCCTGGCGCTATGGTGGGATGAATCTACGTTCAAAGGAATTTTATGTGGATTCTGAAAGCCCGATGTACTGGGGTATTGCCAGCCCTGTTTTTAGATTGCTGAGAAATAATTCAACTTATGCTGCTGCTGGCTGGAAAATGAGCTACAGTATGATTAAGTGGGTTGGGGAAGCGCCCACCCCAGCCTGTGTTTTGCCCTGGGACTTCTTACTGGAGGCTCGTATAGCCCTGGAAAGACTTGCACTGAGGGGTAAAGCCAAGGTGTTTGCGACAACATCAAATAAACCTTTGAACGCCCTGTGTATGAATATGGAGCGCGGCAAGTGCGTTTCCCTCTGGCAGACCTCCTGATGTGAGCTTATGTACCACATCTACACAGAAATGTATACATTACACACTGAAATTCCAGTTCCCACCAAGAAAATATTATTTTTTATTAAATCTCACTGGACAACATATGTGATATACTAGGTGCCTTTAAAACTGCACTGCATGCTGTATACTGTGCGTACTGAATAATGAGCTTAGAACTGCATCTGGAAATTATGGTTTATAACTTCATTTGTGTCCGATCCCATGGAAGCCCCCCCCCCTTTTATGTTCAAGCTGCTGATAAAATTGTACTGTATATACAGTTGCATATGCAACACAACAGGCATTGTAAATGAATCCCAAGAGTCACAACATTTGTCTAAAAAAACCATTTACACCACAGTGTGGACTGATATTTTACCCACTTCTGTTGCTGTGCTTTTAGAGGTCTGACAATATGCAGTTTGTAAAGGGATTAATAGATCTGGCAGCACATGATGTAGTTTGAATGTGGGGAACTATTGTTACAATAACCCATTAGGCAATTTCATCCCCCATCCTTTGTCACAGCATGAAAAGATTACCTGTGTGAAACAGTATATGTTTCAGAGGTCTGACATGTTTGCCGAATGCCTGTGATTTCTTTTTCCCGCAGCCTAGCGAGTATCTTCCACGGCTTTAAAAAAGCTTTTCAAATGATCACACCTGTAATATGGGATGTATCTCCTCAGACAAGTCTTGCTGCGCTGATATCTGGGATGACAGCTTTGTATAGCATCCTGAGAAGGCCTTTCAGATAAATGTCTGGATGGGTCAGGGCAGACGTATCTGATCGGAGTGTCAAGTGTCTCGCCGCTTACTGATTTTTAAAACTTCTGCTGTATAGTAGTATATATGCTGTATTTTAAATGTAAACATTACTTCTTTGGTATACTCTGGTATGTTCTGCGAAAAAGCAATGCGGTTCACGTGATCTTTTTTTTAGGATTAGGGTGGACTTTATCGATCCCCACAGGGAAATTTGCCGCACAGCATCTGAAAGCAAAGGACGCATAACGTAGTAATCCCATAATGCTCATAACAATAAATAAATATCGACAGGAAAAAATAAATACGCTAAACAAACAGACAAATAGCCGTAATAAACAGTGAAATTGCAGGTTGGTGTAGTATTATAGAGGTGGACGGCTGTTGGTAAGAAGGACCCACTGATGCACTTCCTAGGGCACCGAAACTGAATGACCCGCTGGCTAAAAGATCTCGTGATGATCACTTCATTCGGGAGGATGTGAGCCACTGTTCATGATGGACTGTAGCTGTAGTTTCCTCCTCGTCCTGGTCTCTGCCACTTTACCCATTATCCTCAGAAAGCGAGCATATATACTTGTAAAATGTAATTACCGACCCTATAGACTTAATCTTGGACAAGAGAAAGAAGAGAGTTTGGGATATGCTGTACCTCAAGGCTCTCTGCAGTCCAGTGAAGAGCCCAGCCTTAGGGGTACATTGCCAGCACTCAAGTGAGGGACTCGGATGACCACCTACCGGAAGACATTTAACACTCGTCCTCCAAGCTATTTGCATCCCTAACTACTGCTTAAAGTATATTGCTTTAATTTATATACGCTGCGAGATGTCTAAAGGGAGCCATCTGTTGACTTGAGTGACAGTAAATTGAAGGCAGTAATGCATTATAGGCCGGGGTGTTGGGTCCCAAAATATATCTACAGTACTTATTGGTAATCAATTATTGAAATTCAGAAGGCTTACGCTCTCATTATGTGTAATGGAAGCTATAAATAACCAGGAAGAGGGGACAGAGGATGATTGGCTCCGTGCAGCTGAAGGAGGGATCTCTGTGCCGCACCGAGAGCCCCGTGTGAGCCTGGGTTTGGCGTGGAAGTGTGCTGAGGAGTAAAGGGCAGCACCTGCGGGTGGAAAGGGGGAGTGGTTAATAGGTCACCCTCCTGGTAGGGGGGGGGGGGGGGGGGGGGAGAGACATATTTAGACAATTTTGTCAGGGGGAAAGATAGTCNGGGGGGCCGGGGGGGGGGGGGGGGGGGGGGGGGGGCTGGACATTCGGAGACCTCTTCAGGAAGTAGGTTTTGCACCGTCGGACCCTATGATGGAAAGTGACAGTGGCCGCACAGCAGGGGGTCCTTCAAATAAAGTGTCCCCAGTGAACGGCTTGGATATAGGAGTGACCAAAAGCAAAACCGAAAAGCAGCACCTGATTACCTGTCAGCATTTTGCTCTTGTTTTGCCGCTGGCGACGAATATTTTTCCGTGACGCATAATATGGTTTGTTTAACGCTTAAAAGACATTTGTGTTTTCTCTTTTTTTGGGGCCGGAATATACTTAAAAGAACCTACTCTTATAATGACCTGAAATGAGTTTATGACTTGAACTACTCAGAGCAACGAAGATGCAAACACATGTATAGACGTCCACCTTGCGTTGTTACTCGGTCTAGATATGCCAGAAAAATCCCAAAGCATTTGTTTGTCACCCTTTTAAGACATTCTTACTGCTTTATTTCATACTTGATCTTAGAGACATCCCTCTGTTTTCAGACGCATATTCCCCTAGCGTCACCGGTGAGATTTCCTCTGGATCGTATTACTGCGGTCATTTATAAGCTCGGTCATTTACATTCATCCGGGGTTTTCTTTTTTTTTCTTAGACCATTTTGAGAGAATTCTGCACAATTCTAGCCCTGAATGTCTTATTGCTACAGAGTGTATCCTCCTGCAGGAGAAAAAGAAAAGGTGTAATTTCCTTCCCCATTCACCTTTGCCGCATTCCCAGTAGTATTTCGATCCCCCCCAATTTCCCGTCTCACTCCGCTTTTTTATTTGTGCTCTTTGATTTAGACCAAATACATGAAGGTGAATTGTCTGCCAGCTCACTCTTCACGCCACCATCTTGCAGTTGTCTTTGTATGAACCCCGCAGCAGCAACTTCTCATACCAAATCCGGTTTCCTTCAATTATTTACGCCTAATTTAACTTTGCGTTTATGACAAACCTTATCTATATGATGGATATTTTAAGCTGTACAGTGATGGGCATTGCAGCCTGATTGCTTCCAAAAATAAATACAATTTTCATAATGATTTATTTTTTGACCTGTGTTGTCAAATTTTGACTCAACTACAGTGTAAAAGTGCTTGCAATTTGGGGACTGTTTTTGTTGCATAAAACAAATCATTATGATTTACATGAATACTGTGATTCACTGAGAAAGTTTAACATGTCAACAAATGGGAATTATTCATGTCATGGGACAGCATGTAATTTAAGGCCTAAAGAGAGGTTTTGGAAGTAGAAGATCCACAAACCTTTCTGATTTCGCAGTCTCCGATCACAGCAGCCTGGTCCCAGATGGTTGGTTGTTTCAGCAGAGAAAAGTGCATCAGCTACCGGCCCTGAAACAGTTACTTCGTGATTCATTACCACAAACGGTTTCCCTGTCTCCAAACGTATACATAATTTCCTGTAAATAAATAATTGTTCGTTATAAAAATTCCAACTTTTACTCACGTGTAGCAGATTTAAAACCGGTCGGCAGGAGAGCACTTTGGCAAAGCGTTTCGGGCTTTTCTGCGAGATCCGTTTTAAATTTTATCGTGTGTTCCTTTCATCACATCCTCTATTTCTGTATGAGACTTTTTGCTAATAACTCCCGGGTGCGTCAAAAAAAAAGCACTCGATGGACATTATCACCGCAGGTGCCCGTCTCTCCGACACGCTTTAAAAGCCATTTGATTACGGTATTTATTGTTTTCTGTGCTCCAAAAAAAATCCATTAACATTAGAGGTATGATAGTTTGCTTTTGCCAAATTACAAAATGAATGCAATAAGCTAAAATATGCACTTTGATCATTTTAAACATGCACTTTAAAATGACGGTTTTATACAATGTGCTATTCAATATGGCTCCATTTTCCGTACGGCAGTCCTTGCAGTTTTATTTTGGCTCCCAAATTTGATTATTTTTTAATTGTAGTGTCTCGAGCCGATTAGTCCTTGAAAATAGCTCACCCTAGAGACGTCGCTGCCGTTGATAAGGCTATATATTCCCAAATATTCAATTTGCCCACTGCTTGTGACATAAATTCAAAGTAATTTTAGTTGCTTCATCTCTCTGGTTAACTTATCAACTCTGGGAAGTTTGCTGTAGGGTGATATCATTATTTATGAGCGATGGCAAGCAATATCTCTTCACATCTACCCACATTTTGTCAAAAAAGTTCACATCACCCATTTTAGTGCAGTTTGTCTAATAACGCTGAAAAACGATTATCAAAGTGGAAAGCGAAATGAAAATGGAAAAAAATGCGTAACCTGTGGGCGCCTTTGTTAACGCCGTTGCAACGTTTTGTGCATTTCCACACAGCAGCAGCCGTACCTGCTGAAGCCGGATTATTTGAAATATTCAGAGCTACAAAAAAAAACAGTGCAGCAACTGAACGCCACTTTTTTTTTTTTTTTTTTTTTTTTTTTTTTAATACTTTTTTGACGGGCCGCATTAGACAGTCCTGAGACAACTTGAGTCTCAATCGTTTTGAGTTCCATTTTAGCTCTCAAAAATCCAGAACTCCGCGCAGAACAAACAGCTCCGTGCCATTAGTGGCGAACTTAAATAATAGGAAATTTTGCCTCTGTGTGCAGAACTGCTCCTTTTATCTCAGAGCTGCGTTGTGAATAATGATGGATTGCATAGGAAATACATCAAAATGCTCTTATAACTGGTATTGCTTTGTATAAGTGCTGCTTATTTATGACACAGAAATAGAAGCAAGCGGGTGAAAAAGATGTTCCTCATCTGACATATGCTGTACAGTTATGGATAGTTAGGCGACGTGAATTTGCGTTACTCTTTCTTTGTTAACGTACAAAGGCGCATTGCCTGCTGTCCTACACACAATGCACCTATTTCCATGTCAAATAGCAAATCCCACGTGGAGGTACACCTTGCGTCTCTGTATTTTCTTCCAGCTCTTGTTTCAGCTATTTTTCCTGATCCGGCCGCACAATGCGGCTTTTCTCCTTTGTGCAGATAAATACATATTTAATAATGTCTGAACATGTAAGCTAGGAACCGACTTAAAATCAAAATTCAGCCTGCTACCTAAACAAAGGAGATTTGCATGCAGTAATTTTGTATTTATCATCAAAAGGCAGTTGGGGGCTGAAATAGGCATACATTTGCTCCAGGTCTGCTTTAAATTAGGCAGCTGATGCGAGACAGCTTTCATTATTAGGTTTGGATTGAGCCTGAGAAGGGTAAGACCTCACAAGACCCGTGCAATTAGACCGAATTATCCGTGTGATAAATCGGCGGAGTCGGGGGCGCGCAGCAGGCATTTTTCAAATTCTCACTCAGGACTTTGGATGCATTTGAAAGGTTAGAGGCAAATGTTGCTAAAAATAGCTTTGGATATGTTACGAGCCGATTGGCTGGAGATTGTAGGCAAGAAGGCGACCGGTTCGCGTGGAAAAGCAGCGTTGTGTGAAATGTTTAATAACGTAGTGACGTGGCATTGATAAGCAATAATGGGGGATGTTATTTCCTGCTAAAGAATATATTTAAAAATTGGTTCGGCATTTTTCCACAAGGGAAGAATGATGTTCTGTTAAAAAAAAGATTTATATCACCGTCTATAAGCTTCCCTATGGCAATAGAGTTACCAGTGCTTAATAATGAAGGTGCAACTATCCTAAATACATTTCTTATTAGTTGGTTATGCTTTCCATGTAAAGGCATCCATTGGAGAGTAAAGGATTTGCATGAAATCAGATTTAAGTTGGGATCCTTTGTGAGCCGTTTACAACTTGACCCTAAAACAGTCATCCGGCGCAACCAGTCTTATTGAACTGAGTTGTTTATTGACAGTTTGCCCACTGAGCATTTTAACACACCAGTTAAAGAACGTGCCAGCGGTCGCCTGCATTGCCCACACCTGCCTTAACACGTGATGAGCGCAGGGCGGCGGGCAAACACGCACACGCTGTCCGGGGCTCGGCGGTCGCCGCTTTACGGTGTCGCGCGGAATCGTCTTTGCTGCGGACGCTCACTTCTAAAGTAACGTGAAAAAGATTGATGATGCGATACGAGGCCGACAGAGACAGCTGCAAGCTTCTCAAGGGCTTGCGCATTCCACCATTTTTGAAATAATGCCTCCTGCTTCCCTCAGACTTGACCCTTGTAATTCAATTCTCTTTAGCTCATCACCACTCGACCGATTCTCTGAGCTCTGCAGCTTTCATTACAACTCCTAAAGTGTGCCAGGCTGGCTCGCCGAGCTTAAACTGACTCTGTTCGATAATGTGATACTATTAGCTGAAGACATGCAGAATTCATACTGTATCCCTGGCCACGTCGCTATTGATACGGAATAATCAGAATTCCCGGCGAATTAAACAGCCTGAGGTCGAATAATGAAATTTGTGCATGACCAGGCGATGCTGGGAAATCCTGCGCGAAGACTTTTTCGGGAAACTACGTCACCTAAAATTTAGGCCTGCGTGTTAGATGGCATCTCTTTCTCCTTTTGGTTTTTATGTCCTCCTTTGAGAAGCTCTGCTATTACTTCTAATTTATGGAGACTGCAAATCTGAACTACCCCCCACAGCTGCGTGAACTCGGCAGCGAGAGGTCAGCGAGGTTTAATTGTGTTAATCTCGGTTAAGTCACTGTTTTTTTTCCTTTTCTTTATTTGTAAGACGGTACTTCACAGCCGCATCACCTTGTTAAAACGTTAAGTAGAAACATTAAGGTTTAATTACGTCAATCTCCAGGCACCGTGCGTGTTTTTTGTCTAAAAAAAGGTATGACTATATTAACCTTGAGTTTTTTTTTTTTTTTTTATTCAGACGCACAACTAAAAATATAAATACCGAAGATAGCGTTGCAGAGAGAATGAGCTTTGCCGCATTATAAATCTCCCAGAACGTTGTTTTTCTCACTTCAATTATATGCAATTAATCCAGCAGTTCAGGGTGGTTCGTAAAATAGTTTTACATTAGTTTTACATTGTCTCCTGTACCTCCTTAAGCAAAATGAAATCTTTAATCAATGACAAGGGCTAATGGAGTAAAGCTCTCAGCTCCCATTTGCGAGCTCTGTTACCAGATACAAAACTGCTGTGTTTAAATCAGGAAAAGAGAAAAATTAAATAAGTCCCACAAGGGAAGCACGTGCGTGCAACTTTGATGCAGGTTCTACCACGTTCTTATGAACCTGTTAAAGCAGCAGCGCCGAACAAATTCCGTTGTGGTCCGCTGCTCTGTGTCTCATTTTCGTGGCTGTATAATGCATGGATTCTTTATGTAAAAAGTTTTTTTATTTGCCCTCTTCCCCTTTTGCGCTGCCACAGCAGGGTTTGAGGAAAAAGATTCAATTTGCAGTCTTTCAAGGAAGAAGCCAGAAGAACCTACAGAAAATAAACTGAGCTTTATGACTGACAAAAAAAAAAAAAAAAATCAGTGCTCTACTGCTGATCACTTGCATGGATTCTTCTTTGTACAGATATTATATGGTTCGAACACATGGGTGGCAAGTACCTACAGTGTGTCCTACCTGAGTGGCTCTGTAAGGACTAAGTGCTGCATTGTGCAAATGGAAGTTTGGCCGTGTGCGTTAATGGTTCTGTTCCAGTTCTGGGCCATTAGGCCCCCACTGTGGGCCACAATGGGTGGGTGGGGGGTGTGGTTGGAAGAGCAGTTCACAGGAGGGCTCTCTAAAAGAACACAGAAATAAGCAATATCAGAAGCACCCTCTGTATTATATGCTCGTGTACATTTTGCTGATTAAGATATTCATTTTAAATGGTAGATAAACTACAGTCTTACAAAAAATCTTTTTTAACAACATACTCTTAATTCATGACATCAAATGATCATAAATGACCTGCTTTTAAATGTTTGTGAAGCATTATTATTAAATGGCTTTCTTAAATTTGTAAATGTACGCGTGAACTTGCTAGAAACCAATTGCTACATATATTTTTTTCATTTAATAAGTTTTGATCATTCGTGGTGTTGCAGTCCATCGTAAAGAATTAGCAAGAGAGACAAAGCATGACTACAAATCATTGCTGCAAAGTAATAAGAAAAGAATGTGGTTCATTCAGACACTTTTTTCCTTTAACAAATGTTAATCAGATATATATATATGTGTGTGTGTGTGTGTGTGTGTGTGTGTGTGTGTGTTGCACAGATGTGCTTAAAAACTGTGATGAACTGGCGTCTCATCCAGCCTGTAATTTCATAGCCTTCTGCCCAGTGATTCCAGGATAGGCTCCGGACCGCTGTGACCATAACCAGGATAAAGCGGTTAAGGATATTGAATGGGTGGTTGGATGTGGTTAAAAGGAGCACTAATGGTAACAAGGGCCGCAACTCCTGTACAAGTCAGATTGGGCTTCAAATCTCGTCTTTTATATGCAAAATAAACTAATTTCACCTCTGCACATAACTAATTGAATTTTGTGCATTGAATTAATTTCGGTTAAAAAGTGATGACTCCCCAAACAGAGCAATTTATGTAGTGTATAAGGAAATAGAGGGCTGCTGGACGGCCGACACTTTTGTTAAATCAATATGTTACACGTGCGCTAAGCAGAGAAATGACAGACATTGCCTGATGTTACTGTTTTGATAAATGAATGTATTTTAACTTATGAGAAATATTTTGCAATCTAAGGAGCTCAGCATCGTGTGTTCGTACATTTACGCTGCTGTGCAGCATCCGTGACTTGAAGAAAACCTGTTTAGCTGTAAAATCCATTAAATGGTCCCAAATCTGAATACTTAGAGCAGCGACTGAACTCATACATATGAGTCTGCTGTGACAGTGCCTTCACCCCCCAGGATCAAAACAAGAGATTCTAGTTCCTTTAAGCAGGGGCTCCGCTCTTTAGCTGAGCGGCTCGCTCATCTCTTGGCAGGACGTTGAGTCTGGTTGTGGTTGCTAAGGATGTGAGATTGATTCTTTGCACCACAGTGTTGGGTTTGTGACATTAGACTGATGCCTGTCAGCCTGCCGAGGTTACTGTGGGTCTTTGGACGGAAAGAGTCTAGTAGCACTCGTGAGTGTCCCATGATGGCGTTGTCAGCAAGACAAGAGTTTATTTCCCTCTGTAGGGTTTTTAGCTTAGCAATATAACTGTCTCACGGCGAGAGGCTGCGTGGGTTGCGGTTGCTGAGGACTCCACATTCGCGCCAAAACCTGTTGTATTTGCTCAGAAGTGTTCAAAGTGGCAGTTTGGCGTGATGATAATGCACAAAAACAAGGCCTGCCTGTTTTACACAGCTGTCCTGCTGGCAAGTGGGTGTGGAGCTCAGCGGCGTGTCCTGAATCAGCATTTGGAGGAGTACCGGTTCACCTGCACTTGCCGGCAGCTGTGGAGCCCAGACTAAAGGAAAGGGCCCCAGCTTGATGGTCTGGAAAATTACATAAGAACCTGCAGGTGCTGTTCCACATTTGCACCTTCCTCTCGTACTCCTTTTACACGAGCGGAGCCGTACGGATAAACAGTCTTCAGAGCCTGCCCTCGCAGCCGAAACCACAGCTTTCAGCACCTTTCATCAGATGTTCTTCAGATGACAAAGATGAAGAAAATGAACCGGACAGATAATCGATGTAAAAGTTGCGACACCATTTTAACTAGACCCCATTAGTGGGCAGCTGTGAAATGTATAGTGTTATTTATTTAAGAATTTGCTTGCTAATGTTGGGAAGCCTTCAACCAAGGAGACCCTGGAAAGGGGCCTCATTCAAAGCAGTCTTTAAATATCCGTAATATGCTAACACATCTAGCACAATGTATGACATCAATCTTTTTGTCCCGCCGCTCAGTGATATGCGTAAATAAATGTGTATATATGTAACTTGAAGCAGACACCAGGAGGTGTTTTATTGGTTTTGTTTCCTGTCATACCGCCTTATTGAGATTACAGTGTCTGATATCAGTTCTATTTTTGGTATTTCTTGCAGAGAACCTTATCTCCATGAATGTGGCTTTGCTTTTTGGCTGGGAATGTAGCAGCCCCTGAAGAGACTGGCAGCTCATAAATAGGGCCAGCAGTGGGATGAGGGGCTCTTGATCAAATCGAACACAAC
Organism: Arapaima gigas; assembly: GCA_900497675.1. NCBI lineage: Eukaryota > Metazoa > Chordata > Actinopteri > Osteoglossiformes > Osteoglossidae > Arapaima > Arapaima gigas. The sequence continues at coordinate 802,203 of UFQX01000065.1, read as the reverse complement.
CACGGTGAATTGTGAATTTAGCCAGATACCACAGTTCAGATATGGGTTTGTCCTTTTGTGCTGTACAGCCAACAAGTTTTGAGCTTGTTGGCCACAGTGCACCTGATACAGGGTCATATATTGTTTTATTTTCTAGTATTCTTTCCATAAAGATGCCCTATTTGGCTAATGCGATATGTGTACAAAACAGTTCATGTATTATTGAGTTGGGCTGCTCTGTTGCACGGCAGGTAGAGCTGGAGCCTCACGTCTCCTGGGCTGTGGGGTGAAGTCCAGCACGGTCTGTGTGACGTTTCTCACCATGTCCACCCGGGCGACTCCACAGTCCAAAGACGTGTTTCAGGTGAACTGGACAGTCTGAACGTGTGGGTTACCTTACTCTGCTGCGTGGGTGCTTCTGGGTGTCTCGGTATCGCGCGTCTGGCAGCGCAAGTCGCCTCGGGCGAAGGTGTCAGCTCAGTCCAAGTCAGAATAATAATGGCAGTTACTGACGTCCCGTGGATTTTAGAGGACAAACGCACTTGAGTCGCAAGATTGATACAAAATATTGAACCGACAGAGGAAAATGTGACATTTTTACTTTAAATGCCAATTAAATCCTTAATCCTCGAGTTACTGGCGTGTTGCGAAAGCTGCAAGGTGATAATTTGTGCTGAACATAGGGCGCTGCAGTTGTACTCGTGCATTTAGTTGTTTCCAAAGGTGTCTGTTGTGAAACTTTCTGAATGGCAAATAAATGTGCCGCGAAGGCAAGTGTGAAGGATATTACGAATTAAAAGCCAGCATATTGACTGGATTTAAGTACGAGGCGCGCGTTTGGTACGTTGCGGTAGCGTAAATGCGGCGAGAAGCCCAAGACTTTGCGTGGGAAACAAATGCAAATTCTCGCTGCGGCGGGACGGGGCACAGCGGTTATCAGAGAGGGCCAGTCGAACAGAAATAATTAGCGCACAGCCCCTTCCGGAGGAGGTAGGGCTGCCCTCCCGGGCCCTCGCAACTGTCTGTTCTCCCGCATTAACTGTGGGGAAAGGGCATGGCGTGCCAGCCTGTGCATCACAATAGTTAATAGGGCACACTAATCGTGTCAGTAGCCAGCAGAATATATTTACCATTCTCCCTCCCTTGCCTTCTTAGTAATTCTGAACTACATAAAGCCAAATTACCTGCTTTCCCAAGAGAAATGCTTTCATTCTGGTTCAGTTGCTTCATTAGGCCCCGTTCCTCTGACCAGGGGAATTCAGCACAGGAGGGTGGGGGAGATCATGTGACAGGCAGCGGTCACGAGACAGGCAGTCCAGGGCTGAAGAGGCAGCCCGGCTGGCCACACCTACCGTACCGTAGCCATATCGTGCGAGAAGGGATGGCGCAGAGGCAGCCAGTGGGCCGTGACTGCCTAGAGGAGCTCCCACAGCCACAAAGCGCCGCCTCTCATGCTGGCACAGTACCCCGAGGCCCTGTTCTTCACAGGAAGGCGCCAGCCAGCCTGTCAGCGGGATCCAGTGTTATGGAAGCTGCAGCATCTCCTGGACAGTCCAAACAGGTCTAAAGTGCCACTTAATAGGAAGGATAAAGGGAGACTAGTCCTAGTCGAGTCTAAGTGGAACAGCCTCTCAGTCCTTGGCCATTATAATTTTGCCAAAAACGTCAGTTTCAAGTAAAGCAAAATATGTATAATAAGCTATAAGTGGCGCAAGACAGTATACATCTATTTGTCTTTATTGTCTTGAGGGCACAACAAGAAGTGTTGCGGCAGTGCGAACACACGGAATGGCAATTTTAAAAACCAATGGAAAATGAGGGCAGTAAGCAGAGAGACTGTCAGAACGTGCTTCTGCCCAGGGCCGGTGTGGGTATTTCATTAATGACATTAATGTGGTTGTTTTTTTTTTGTTGTTTTTTTTTTTAGGTGCAAAATACATGTTACCAATGGAATAGTTGTTTTGTACTTTATAAAGCTGTGCAATTTCCAGCCCAGATAAGCTTAAAGTGTTGTAATTTGGGGTTTCTAATTTAATATTCTCTAAAGCATTAAGAATTAAATAACTATTTGCTTGTCTCCCTCAATATGCTGAAACTTAGCTCCTTATGGCTTGAAACTGAAATGTTTTCAGCAGTATTCTTACCAGAGGGAACAGTACTGAAGTACTCAGTGGAACTAATGACTCTTTTTACAAACTATATCTCTACCCAGAACATGAATAAAAGTGGAGGAGAAAAAGTTGACAGCTTTTCATACAAATGATATAGTCATCTAATCCAGTTTGAAGTGAAATGAAATTTTGTTTATTAGTTTGTCCATTTAGTGTTGCATAAATCATAACAATCTGCGTGGAGTTTATCTGCTTGCGGCTCATGCTTCTTCTGTGTTTCTGTGACCGGTTTGGTTGTGAACACAGGTTGTATGTGCTTTGACGGTTCTTTAAAGAAAAAAAGCGTATATTCTCACTGCATTGCAGCCACTGTAGTCACGTTTCGTCTTTGTCGAAACGCGGTAATTCTTTAAGATGGACTGCAGCGCCGTGAATGATCAAAACCTATTAAATCAAAAAATATTAGCTTGTGAATGGTTTATGGTAAATGTACGTATATATTAAAAGATATTTTTCTGACGATTAGTGTCAAAAAAGCTTTATTAAATCCACTGCGATTTGGTGTTGGAAAACAAAAAAACAGTTAAAAAAAAAAAAACCCAAGGGGAGGGGTGAATGCTTTTCATACGAGCCGTGTACCGTAGCCAAGTACCTGACAATGATTAATATATATCAGGATTGTTTCTTCTTGACTTATTAACCATGGCGGTTGTAAGTGAAATTCATCAGTGAAGTTGCAAATTAACAACTGAAAACAAAGATCCTAAAGCGGCTGGGTCAAAAGTCCAATGACGTCGTAGAACGACGACTACAGTTGTACTTTGGCTAAACAGACCAGCAAGGCGCCCTCTGATTTTAAGGATCCGCAGAGTCTGTCAAAGAGACTTGTTTGTTACATAGAAGCCAATATTTCCAGATTTTGTGCAGCGTATATTTGGATTGGCTGTACGTATTTGGTTCCACTCTATTTCATTAAAGAAATTAAAATGAAGATGCCCTTCACAGAGTGAAGCAAACACAGAGCGAGCGCACTTATTCTTTGCATTATTAGGTTACCCAATGAGCTGGTACCTCTTATGTAAACCCACAATTACCATCTGTGTCATAAAGCCAAGACATGAAGGTGGCTGCCAGGGCAATGTTCTTCTCCAGTGGGAGATGCAAATGACCCAGGATCACTTAGTGCTCATTCTGAGTCCACCTGGGGCCACAATGTGACTGTGAGGTGGAAACTAATTGAAAAAAATAGGGCTGAAATGAACCACCCACAATAACTGAGCCCAACACAAAGTTTTGAAAAGAATCCCTTGTAATTGGTCTAGTTTTATGACCGTTGTGGATAAGCTAGACACCAGCCCATTGCGTAATTCTGATTCTTAAATCTGGTTTCCTTCTGAACCGCCATATGGAACCGTAGGGGGTGGATGCAGGGCTAATATGACAAGACAAATGCCAACCACCATTGTTACTGAGCACCGAGCTTCTGTCTAGCACCTGGCTTATGCAGGTGATGCTTTAAAAATCCAATTGTAAACATGTAATATTTTATTCTACTTTAAAAAAAAAACAAATTATCGTGTTTTTTTTTTTTTTTTTAATTGGCAGAAAATTGAACAGACAGTGGTGTACAGTACATTATCCAGCGGAGTGGCGCAGACTGGACCAATAGTGCCAGCATGCATTATTAATGCTCCGCGCCCCTTCAGGTTTGGCCGTGGCTCCATAAAGTTTACACTTAAATTATTCGTGCTTCAAAGCCCTCATGCTAGAGAGCTTGGGTCAGGTTATCCACACATTCAGCATCTGACATTTGGTGTTGAGCTGAAAGGTCACAGACATGGGAATAAAGAGAAGGGGGAAATGCTTCAGGTTCATAATCTTCCTCTACAATAATGTATCAGCTGACCACAACCCACCTCTTTTTCTCCGTCTAACAAAGATTGTGCCTTTATAATCCACTCTATGATTTGTACAGTTAATATAATTTTAGCATCTCTCAGCAGTAGCATCTTGAGTCTGAGGTTTGTACTGTAAAAGACGTCTTTGTTTTCATGAACCGTATGTTAAGGTAACTGTACTTGAGGGTTACGAGATGAGACTCTTGAGGCTTTGCTCAGGAATCTGTGCCACGCAGCCCAGGCCAATGGCCCTTGTAAGCGTGCAACCAAAGCAATGTAGATCACTGGAGTAAAGGTCATCCGGAACCTTAGAATAGCGCTAACCTTTTTGCTAGAAAGTGTTAAATGTTATAACTTGTGGCTTTGGCCCTTGGCATTTCTGAAGGTCCGGACAACTCCGAAACGTCCTGAAGTGCGTAGCAGGAAAGAGGACAGCTGCTGCGACCTCAGAGTTCAGGCAAGCAAACCCCTGAGTGAAAGGAAAGAGTGGAACAACAGTTCTGGCTTTCCTTTAACCAAGGGAGTGCCAACTAGAATTACCCTCTGGGCACTAGACCTGGGGAACACGGTAAAGTGATATTTATTGACCTTGACTGGCCTTCGCTTTCGTGCTCTTTTTCAAGTTAAGTTCCACTGAATTCAGCACCAAAGCTTTTAAACTCTTTAAAACTAATTGAATTAATTGGTGGATCCACCACCATCTATGATACAAGAAGTCCATTCCTCCCGCGGAAGGTGAAGAAGAATTACTGTAAGGCTGAGCACGGTCAAAAAGAGTTAGCTCTCGATCGGACGAGTTCTGCTCTGCGCTTAGTTGTACCAGGGTACAACATACGTATAATACAATGTATTATTTCATTCAGTCAGTTGTCCTGTACAAATATTTCTAGTGATCAGTCCAGTATGATACTATATTGTGTTTGACGAACAATTAAATTTTCACGTTTTTAACAAACGCTGCAAAGACATTATGCATCTGGCAGCAAAAGTCTGATTTCATGATATATCGGTGAGGAACGATGCAATAATTCTGGATAAACCTTATTTAATAGTCCTTCTTAACATTTAATTTGAACCTGTTCATCGCACCCCTCGCACTCACTGAAGTTATTTCTTCATTGGGGTTCATACTAATGTAGTGCCAGAATAGCACGAATTTAAACACTCAAGTCATTTTGAATATAAGCATCTGTTTAAAAAAAAATGTATAGTAACAGAACGTAAGACAAATTAATGACAGCTCTGCTTTGTGTTCATTTCATTTTACATTCAATTTACTGTGGGTTATTACTGTTGTGTTATTGTCTATTGAATTGCCTCTAATTTACTTTGTAGGTGAGGTAAGGAGGGAAGAATATAGCAATAATCACAGTTGAGGCATTTTGTTTACTAATTATGACTTCTGTCACACGTATTACTGAATATGCTTGTAATTTAATGGTTCTCATATATTTTTGCATAAACAATGCCTGTACGTTTGCATAAATGACAATAGCTTGCATTACTTAAGGAGAATTATGTAAAGCAGTGCTGCTTTATGACAATAAATATTGCAAATTAATGCAACATCTTGCACAGCAAAGCGTTGTGTAAGGAATTCTATATTTTATACACAAGCACATATTTCACATATTGAGCTTATAAGGGACTTTTTTTTTTTTTGAAAGAACAGCATTATTAGAACTTGGCAGCAACATGTACTCTACAATGAATTATTTTATCTTTTTCAACTCTTCCATTGCCCAAAAGTATTCTCTAAGGGTTTCGTATCAAAACCCAACATTAGTACGGACAAACACTTTAGTACAACAACAAAGTCTAATTTTAAATAAGTAAAAAAACAGCGGATTGTCCAGGATGCGCGAGCTTCCAAGATCGGCTCATGACTTGGACAAACAGTTGTCGATAGAGAAAAAGTAGCAAATATTTAACAAATGTATAATCTGGAAAAAATAAAAGCTGTATCCCTGGAACTGCTTCAGATGTGCTCTAGACATTAAGCTTTTCAGCATGAAATTAATGTCAGTCATGTTAACAAGAAGCAACGTTAATCACTTCTCCACCTAGTGGCCGAGGCCTCACAAAGGATGTGAGGCCACCTTGGTAATGCAGACCAGCGTCTGTTGTACGATAACACGTTATGACTGAGTTACCATAGCTTGAATAGTCAAGCATTTCATTGGATAAATCACCGCCGCGTCGCTTCTTCTGCAACATCCTAATCGGGGCTCTTAATGTAGATTTCAGGATCACCAGAGCCGTGTGTACGGTACCGCGTGTGACAGCGGGACAGCGGCGGCTGCCGAAATGCCCGATACACACGACAGAAAAGTGCCAGGACTGTTGGAAAGGGCCCGACATCAAAAGGCTCCTCTCTTCATAGAGTATGAACGGTTGAGACAGCCGAGCGCTTAGCCGTGAGACGAGGCCTGGCGGTGGGCACACGGGCATGTCACACCGTGACAGCTCACACGTCCTGCCAAAGGTCTGCAGACAGCAGGCCACGCGCACAGCATATGGCCACTTTGTTCTCCACTAGACATTTCTGAGACACCGTTTTCCTGGAAACAGTAATGCACAGAAAGGGAGTTTTTATAACTTAAAACACTAACACAGTCTATATATATATATCCTGTGTAGACTATATAGTGCGTGTGCGTGTGTGTGAGTCTAGTGTAGAGTCACATATATACACGCTTATTGAACACACACTTGTACTCATCCTTCAAACATGTTCGCATGCAGTAGTACATGGGTTAGTGCTTGAGATGTCTTGTTGAGAGATGGAGCTGAATGAAGGGGCGCTGCAAGACGTCACTAATAGAATATGTTGCATAAATGGAGAACTGGTCATGCACAACGAAAAAGTAAAATAGATCGGTTGTACCTCTAATGGCAGTTGGAGTCAGAAAACAGTCCATTTTATGTATAACAAATTCAAAATCCCAAAAAAGCTCCAGAATTTTTTTTGTAAAATGTCGTCTATTATTATACGTGGGAAAAAAGAGCACTGTCTTGCTAATTGAGGTAATATTGTTTTATTGTAAAATGCACAAATAGTTACTTGGCTTTAGCAGTATGTCACAGTGATACATAAAGTAATTACATTCACGTCAGCAAAAGCACTACTGGCAAATACAATGATAATTTACAAAACACACGATGGAAAATGTTATTTTAGAAATGGGTTCCTTAGTTTTTCCCGTTCGTGTTATGCATTAGTGCCAGATTATTCAGCAAAGGCATCTATTTAGGCTTTATATGAGTATGAAAGCTGCTTATCTTGTATATAGAGATGTATATTGTGATATATATACCCATACCGAGCTCCTGAAGTCAGTCTTCCGCAGTCCTGCTCGCCATAAAATCGCCCATAACTGTTTTGTTGACCGTGGTACTATATATACTGTATAGAGGATTGCGTGCAGCAGAGGGTGTTCAAAAACTGGGTGTCGTCCTCACTAATGCAAATATTAAAAAAAAAATGTATTCCTCATTTGTTAGTGTCTCCTATCTTACTGTCAGAAGAATGTATTTTTAAACACGCTCAGGCCACCACCTACTATTTAACTATTAGCTATGCATAATGAATTAAGGGCTTCTGGGATTAGCTCAGATTTTTTTCTTGTTTTATTTGTGCTTTTTACATTGAACAGTTAGATTTTGTATGCTATGCCTAGTTCAATAATTTATCACGGGCAATTTCTTGTGTTTGGCGTTCTTGAATTATTCTCTCTTCTTATCTTGCCAAGAAATTTAAACCTACTATAAATATATGATTAAAGTCAAATCAATTTTATTAGTTCTTATACCAAGCTGACATGCTGGGCATTTGAGGTGACTTTTAATGCCCGATTCTGTCCATTAAAAACAGTTTAAAATCACTAAATCAAGACCATTATGTGGAAAAAATACACATTCTCCACCAAAACCCTGATGAGAGGTTAAAAGTTAAATCCAAATTTAATGGTAAATATGCAGCTTTTCATTCCCATGCATCAAGCTGTCACATCTCATTGTGAACAGAATTTTTCAAAATCCCCATCAAGCTCAGGTTTGATATTGCATCTTCCAAACCCGTCCAAATAGATCAGAAGGAAAAAGGGGGGTGACAGGGACACAGCGATGTTGGACACAAACACAAATCATTTTGTAGGCAGAGTCCCCAGCTGCCATTTTTCACTCAGTGATATAGATGCTTCAGAGGTGACTTTGTCATTATGCAAGCATGAAACCTTGTAAAATATATGCAATAAGCACATATATTGAATTTGTTTTATATTTTAACAAGATACATTTTAACAATAAAGTAAAATCTGCTGTCACCCGTTTACACATAATGTAGTGGTTAGAGACCATTGTCACGCTGCCAGCGTGGGGCAGAACAAGACAGGTGGCACAGTAACCTTGAGGAAGGTACTCTGCTTACCCTGAACTTCACCTGTGAAACATTTGCTTATATAAAATATGTACAACAATATAAACTGATTTTAATTTAAAAAATTAAAACTATTATAAAGTAAAAACTGAAAAAACTCAACTGGAATATCAAAAAATACCCCTTAACGAACAGACAGTTTGTTGTGTTGTTATAACCACGCCAGACGTGTTGTGTTTTTGCGAGAAGACCATGCAAATTTCGGTGTTTCTGCGGTGAATTATAAAGGAGACATCTTCTAACAGGTTAAATGGACACTCGCTGAAAAGAACTAATAGGCAAGCACATCCACGGAACTGGAAGGTACTGAAAGGTACGCTTACCCAGGAAGGTATATTCCAATGGAACAACAGGCTTTTACAATAATGGAGCACCACTGTGTTATAAAAAATGGATTTGGTTCTTCAATAAAAGCTGTGTAATGATAAACAGTTTCTATTACCATAGTAACGATCTCTACACGGTGAGCATTTCAAGGACCTATCACAACATATACATATTGCATGAACATCAGTTTCTTTATTTAGTGCAAAGGCAGGACATTTAAATAGAGGAAACTGTATAAAAGATTTGTAAAATAATTTCCTTTTCATTTTATTCAGCAAACTGGAACATTAATATATTCATATATCCTTTATACATTTATACATTATTATGTAAATAGACGTGACATATCCCCTCGTACAGATTAAATAAACTTCAGTTATCAGGGAAAATATATTCACGTTTTTAACTTCTAGTGAAGCAGTTTCAGTATTTACAGTTACAGGGACGCTGCGAAAGCCACGGAGTGACGCACTGGACCTTGATATTTCAAAACATGGTCTCACGGTTAAACCGTTCTTAAATTTTTGCTTTATTTAGTTCGTCCTCATGTTGTAAGTGTGTTCCAGCATTACATGCAATAGTTTCTGTTTCACTTATTTGCTTGATGTAAACCGTTTACACAACTGTGTCCCAGCAGCAGCCCCTGTTTTCACCCTGCAGTGGCATCTGTGGCTGAGGCCTGTCCTCTCTTAGTTGATTCGAGGTTCAAGGTTTCATTCTTATTCTGGCCTAATAAACATGTACAAGATGTAGTTTTTCCTGGACTGTGGGTCACTAAACAGACACAAGATGGATGACCCAAGGCAATACAAAAGATAAGTATGTGAATATATAAATAAATAGAAATAGACTAAAACGAATATTTGAATAAGCTGATAGATAGATAGATAGATAGATAGATAGATAGGAATAAAATGATCAATTCAACAACAGAGTGGGGGCCCTGGGTGGTCGGTGGTAGTGGTGATCAATTCCTTTTGCACGTATATACTTGTATATGTAAAAGTTTATTTGGAGCCATTCTCTTTCAAGATGCTCTGTTCTCTCCATCTAACGTCTGACATAAAAAGTCTTCATCTGCGTTTGTTTTGATAAAATTTGAAAAAATCAAATGGAACAGGGAACCCTAGAAGCAACGATTGTTCCCATGCAAAGCAGAGAGGCTTTAATAAGAAACATTAATAACAGGGTCAGTGGGTGGTGTAATGCTCAGAGCTGTCAAACTGCAGTCTGGAGGTATGTGGTTCAAAAGTTATTCACTCTGAATTGCTCCAGTAAGAATACCCTGCGGTATTAGTGGGTACGTGTTTATGTTAAAAAATTGCCTTTGTAACAGTTTAGGTTTCACAGTCAGTTGAGTAAACAATGTTGACAGTTATGTCAGGATTAGCTTTATTATGCTTGGCTTCATTATGCCTTTATTACTTTATTATATGTCTGAATTAGCTGTTTTATTCCTTAACTAGCTTCATACATTTATTTGCTGATTTATTATTTTAATGTAAATTCATATAATTAAGTCATCTTTACTTGAGGTTTTAACGATTTCGGCACAGCTAAAAATCGGTGAATATTCACATTATAATGAATGCCTCATTGTGTATATTTGACTGTATTAATATTCTACGTGTTTTGTTATTCATTGTACCTCGCTTTGGTGAACGCGTCGCTGAACTGTTTCAGTTTTGTTTGAGTGCGCTTTGGAGATGACCAGGTTGGGTGAACTACGCTGTTCAAAATTCTGAGGGGGGGGAACCAAGTGAAAAGCCTGTGATGGACAGTAGGCACCCTGAGTTATTTCATCCCAGCTTTTCTTCAGTTCATTATCATTTTGCCTTTTACCATAAAGTGCTGGGCAATTTGCCCATGCTATTTTATAGAATCATTTACAAGTGATCACTGTGGTATTTTCATAACATAATACAATATGCAAAGCGGTTTCTATGTATAACCCAGTACGCGAGTTTATACATAACCTGGCTTGGATTATGTCCTTGCACGGCACATGTTACCTTTAACCCAGCACTAGTTGAGCAAGTCATTATTTTTAATGAATAAATTAAGAGCTGGAATTGAGTGAAAGCAGGTGGTTTAATTGTCATGCAACCAGTTCACTGTAGATCCGGCTGTGTTCAGTCTCCTTGGTTTTATCAAACCCTGTGCTAGAATATTGTCTAGTTTGGGTGTGGGTTCAATTCCAGCACAGTCTTGTGTGGAGTTTGCATGATCTCCCCCGTGCATGTCCTCAAGGTGCTCCTGTTTTGTCCCACAGTCCAAAGACATGCCCGCCCATCCATCCATCCATCCATCCATCCATGCATCCATCCATCCAATTCATGCATCCATCCATCCATCCATCCATCCATCCATCCATTTTCATTAACTCTGTATCCCAAGCAAGGTTGTGGCGGTCTGGTCTCTCTCTCGGAAGCAATGGGCACCAGGCTGTGAAACTGCCACTTGATGATACAAAAACATGTGAGTCTCTTAAGTGTTTACAGCGTGTGCATGAGTGAGTGACTGTATCTATGTGGCTACCCTCTGATGACCTGACATCCAATTCAGGGTATAGTCTCTTAGCTTAGAGCCCAGTGATTCTAGAATAGGCTCCAGACCAGGACAGGCGGCGAGGGATAATAGAAGGATGGAATGGATAGCGTTTCTCCTCCCCTGGCAGTATTAGAGCTCATCACGGACTGACAAAATTTTCCATGCCCGTTTTCACCCAGTTAAGACACTGAGCGGGTCAGCACAGAAAAGCGCTGAATTGAATTCAAGAATCGTGTCCCAAAGTTAATTATTTGATATAGACATTAGAAGTTGGATTTTCTCTCACTGATGCTTTTCCCCCAAGGCCAGTTGGCTGGACTTCAGATTCTAAAGGTTATAGATGGTGGATATGCATAAAAATCTTGCACATCCTGCCAACGCACACCCCGCAGTGCAAAGGTCAAGCTGTGCAAAGCATTAGCTCCTGCCAGGAATAACCTGTATTACACTGGACTCAACCACTTGCAATTAAAAACTCGTGTCACCCTATCATTAACCTGTCACGGCAACCTTGCAGACACATATCAGACAGGTTCCAGTGTATTTGAGAGCCCGTGGCGTCCCAGATGGACATGGACAAGTGGCTGCTGAAGGACGCGGGTCCAGCATTAGGCTTTCGCGGCTGGAGGACGTTGGACATAGAGCAGCTTCGTGTGAAGAGCAGCCTGCAGTGGTCCACACCTCACATCTGGACTGAATCAGTCCAACAAATAGCCTAAACATACCCTACACACAGATCTGTCTACATTTCGCTTAAATGAAATGAATAGCTATCACAGTTCTGTTAAACGGTATCCCGTCTGCAGGCCCCCAAAGCATCTGTGCACTGAAATGTCTGACAGAAACTGCGGATTCTGTCTTCTTAAGTGATGATGGTAGATTTTCAGGTTTTACATTTCCGTGAAAACAGGCAAACATTTGGTGTAAAGTTGGCGGCCAACAATAAAAACTGGGTGATATCAATTGATAATGTCACCGTTTAATCTAAGAAAAGGCCTCGTTCTGCAAGTTTGAATCCTCCACTGTATATTGGACATTTGCGTGGTTTGATGTTTATATCTGGTTGTGTTCAGTATAAGGACTGATATGCAGCATCTTTCTTTCTTGTTTAATCCACCTTGTCTTAATGATATTCACATTCCAGGCAGTCATTTTTAGTGAAAATAAACATATAATTTGACTGTATAATAATGGTGTGAACCTTTGCAATACAGTTTACCGCATGAACAAATACAACACAGGCAGAAACAGGTGAGGATGAGAGAAACGTGAATCACATAGTAAAGCCACTCAGACGTTACTCCCGCCTGCATCTACTTCCCATCATTTCCATTTTCACTCCTTCATTTACAAAGTGTTTGGCTTTGCATCGTGGCAGCGATGCTGAAGGTACAGGTCCCATCTCCTTCTCGGTCTTTTCTCCTCGGGAACCTCGCAGCGTGAAACAGGAGACAGCCTGTGAGTTATGATTTTTCTGGTGTGAGTTTAATTGAACTGATGTGAGACCAATGTAATTATGTTTGTGGATCAAAGTGAACCCTTTGGTGCCCGATGGGGGTTGTCCTACAGAAAAATTTGACAGCACATTGAATTCAGTAGCTGGGAAAATAAACAACTGGTGAGCCACAATCTGATTTGAGAGACGCTTAAGTAGCTTGAATGTCTATTACGAAAGGAATGGGCAGTCTTACTCTATGGATTCCGAAATATTGCCCCAAGGTCACAAATGAGATTACATGTTCCAGTCTTCATAGGAGGAGACTTTTAAAAGTCTCTTTAAAGTTGTACAACTTCACAAATGATTTTCTTAACCTACCTGAGCCTCCTGGCATCCAGTGAACTCCTAAAGTCTGTGTTTTACTCCCAGTTCATGTCAGTTCCCTTTGATCCACGCGGCATCTCGCCTCCCAACCCGGCTGTGTTGTGCGAATGTTTTGGCCGTCGATTTTGTTCGCAGCTATCCGATTTAGGATCGGCGCGCCGAACCAAGGGAAACTCGGCAACGTATATCCGCAAATCGTTCCCCTTGCCAACGGGCTAGACTCGCAGTTCATTAATAATTGGTATTTCAGCATTGCCGCCTGTGTGCGACTGTTTGAAGGAGGGCATAGCTAAGGTGTTCCAAGTTTGCTGATTCAGTTGCCTCTGTGATGTGCAATTGACCTCTGCTGCTGCCATTTCTGAGAGGAGCTATGAACTCATTCGTTTCAGTCTCAAATTACGGGGCAATACCTATGACAAGGTTAAAGCCTGGTACATTATGAAATATAGGTCAAAGGAGCCTTTGGGAGCTGGTCTCAGTAATGAAGACCCACACTTTTCTCCTCGATTCTTCTTTCAAGCTTTTTTTTCCCTTGTTATTATTATAGCATCACCTTCAGTCAAATAGTGAAGTAGTTCATAGGCTAAAGTGCATTAATCTGAATAATTGGCTATATACCAGTGTACAGGTATATTGCACTGAATAATGCTCTATATATTATTGGAGCCTTAACAGGAATAGGTTGGTTCCTATAATTATACATATATTTTTAATCCTGCACTTTTTACTCCTTTCTAGGCTGCGGAACGGGGCTTCAGAAGACGCAAAGGTTTCACGTGCATCGATCTACCAGTTCATTTTAACACCTGCAATATTTAGTTTGATGAAAGACCGTAAGGTGGTGCAGCGAGATACAAGTACAACATTGATATGCAAATGCTGCGGCAGTATTTTAAATGTCTAAGTGGTCGGGCATTAAATAGTGTTTTTTTTTTTTTCCCTGAAATGTTTCACTGAGGTTATTACACATCTAAATAGTGTAAAATTGTTAAGATTTTTTAAACTCTGAAAAACCTGTGATCTTCAGGTGGTAGCCAGTGCATGAAAGCTTCATCTAAAAGTTTGACTCATTAAGACACAGATATAAAAACCACTCATTAAGTCAGTTTAAACCCATCGGCAGCAACCTGGGTACATTACTAAGGATGGGGAGCAGGTAGCATAGCGACAAGTTTGGGTAGGTTTCCTTCAGGTCCTCCAATTCCCTCCCATAGTCCAGAGGTGTGTGTGTGTGTGTGTGTGTGTGAGTGTGAGCAAGAGAGAGTGACCATGTAGGTTACATTCTTCTGCTGTATAAATGGGTCATTGACTGTAGGGAGTTTAATATGAAATAAATAAGTCACCTTGAGCAAAAGTATCAGATAAATGCTAGTTGATAATCACTGTGTCGGTTTGGAGAGACGCATCTGCTGAATCTGTATCCCCACCCCCCCCCAGCGCAGACCTGCTACGGTATATTAAAGAAATCATAAGGATGAACACACAGTAACACTTTTAAAATGCTGGTAATATGTTTACAAAGATCCTAATAAAAACGCTGCATAACAAAGTGCCCCGGAAAGAGAGAAAATGGAGGTACAGTGATTTATTCTCCACTGAGCCTCAGTTCAGTGACTGTATGGAGACAAAGCTTTCAAAAGTGAGGGAACAACGTGACGGTTTAATGTAAAAGGCAGCAATAACATGCGTAAGGGTATTGCTTGAGACAACCATGACCATACTCTACTGGTGCAGCAGTGTTTCTTTCCAAAAGAAGCAGGTTGGGCAAGTTTGAAGAAATAAATTTCCTTAAATGGATTAGAAGCATATGACTCGAGCATTTTGTGCATTACTCACAAGCCGTGAAATAATTTTGGTATCCACTTACGGGTAAAAATTTTACCAATATTTATTTTTGTCTGTCAAACTATTGCCAGATTATGTTTTACTTCTCACATTTTAAGAATAATTTTTAACACGGTATCGAGTAGAGTATCTCCACGAGCAAAAAACGCGCCATTAAAATAAAAGAGGAAACGTGATTTGTGCTGACAGGGAAAAAATGTACTATTTGATATTTGGGACGTAAAGTGGTAAACGTCTGAGAAAGTGGTTTTTAAAACTTGCGTGAGGAGGGAAACGAGGAAATGAATATACATTTGAGCTTATGATTTCCCGTGTTATATGTTGTTGAATTGGTACAAGTTCAGCTGATGCTAAAAAAAAAAAAAAAAAAACACCGAAAAGGGGGAAATGTAGGTATATAGTCCTTAAACACTGCATGTCAAGATAAAGTCAGAGTTATGTAAATGTGTTGTAAACCTTGCTTTACCACTGGATCAGTTTTAGTCCCCTTGACACAGTTTAGATTTTAGGTGTCGGTTTAATTAAATATCCCGATGAGAGAGAGGCTGCAAACAAAATATATGTAGTTCAGCAGATACCTCTCTGCTGTCAGCACAAGGGAGGGACTCTAAAGTGCTCGATGCACAACAATAAACTTGGAAGTACTTAATATTAATGATTTAATTTCCATGTGGAAAAACCCGTGCTTTGAGCTTCATTCGACAGTCGCAGCGATTGGATGGCATCTAAGCTATTCTACGACTAAAGCGGCGCCGATTATGTCAGCGGAATTAAAAAATGGCCCCAGTGTGTCGAATGCCAAGTCATGCTGGGCATTTAATGCCATGTCAAGCCAAATAACAACCATACTGTATGTGTCTGACATGAAGAAGAAAAACGTTTGAGCGCTAAACAATTAACAAATCCGGTTTGTAGTTTACTTGAGATAAGCGAGTGACTTTCCAGAATAATCTGGCAAAGCAGCTACTAGAAGCTGTCTCTCACAAAGGTGCGGTGGAAGGAAATTATAAACAAGGATTATCCCCTCATAGCAATATGCCAAATCCTGCATTTTTGAGATCAGCGCCGAGTGTATGAAATCGTCCCTTGGTGATGCCGCACGAAATACAATGACAACAGTGACGCTGGTCTTCCACTCGAGAAATCTAATTATCCTTCTGTGCAGAACTCATTACTTCCATGTCACTGCCAGTGACATCATCGATAAAGGCCCGCATAATAAACGGTGCCATACTTTCACACTATTAAATATAAGAGATCAAGTCGAAATAAGCAGTAATGAGCGCGTTTTTCAGCAAACATCAGTCAGAGGAGGCTGTGGAAGAGCCTGAGCGGCTGCAGGGAGAGGCCAGCTGATCGGGGCGCGCAGCGAGACGCGTCGACACTGCAGGGTGTTGCGCACCGAGGGGACGTACGCGTGTCACTTGTTGTCAGGGTCCGGTTTATCACCGCTAACGCGGCATGAAATAGTTTCCTTCGTGTCGTGTTTGCCGCAAAGTGAAACCGTTGTCCGTTCCCTCAGATCGGCCTCCGTACAGCGTGTCAGGGAGCGAGCGGGCGAAACTCGAGGGCTCCCTAAGCAGCGTGAACTTCATGAATGATTCAGGGCACAAGGAGTGTAGCTCGCTTGTGTCACAGTCTGGCTTCAGAAAACTGTCAGGAAATTTAATATGCAAAACTGCTTGGTGTCAGCTGGCGTTCGGATCCGCCGTTCTCCTCAGATTTCTTACGGCCTCCTAGTATTGTCCCGCACCGCATTCCCGGCGTAGGGGTCAGCTGAGACGTCGGGGTCGCGCGCCGACACCGTGACGTATGTATAAACGCTGAGGTCCGGCGGCTAATGGTTGTCTTCTTAAATTCCAGCTCCGTTTATAATTAAAAACGAGAGTTTATACAATTAATTTCATGTCGTACCAGAGGGTTTGTATGCGATTTTGTTGAACAGTCTCAAGAGAAATGCCCCCCCCCTCCCCCAAATTGCCCTACAGCATCACTAAGCAACAGAAACTAAAGACTGAAAAGGTGAAACTTTAATGCAAACATAAAAGTGATAATCCTCCCACACTTTTTTACTAAAATCTATTATTTAAAAAGTAATAGAGACATGAGTCACGCGTTACATCATGTGGATGTTTGGATTGAATAGACAGTATGGCATTTTAAAACCATCTGAAGTCTCATTATAATCTCACACGGGCCTCAGAAAATGTATTCTGTCATCAAGTATTCCATACTGTCTTAATAGTATTGCCCAGAAATTATTATTCTTTTTTTTTCTCAAAATATGAATTAGCATATCCATTAATAGTTTTTCTTGGCTAAAATATCTCCCTTCTCTTCCTTTACAGGTTGTGCCCTCAAAGTCATAAATGAGAAGCCAACCAGGAGAAGGAATGACACAGGAGCTTGAGAGCAGTCGGTAATGTTAGTCACTGGGGAAATAAGCAAAAGAGAACCTGCAGTGCTGATATACTAAGGCTCAGAAGCTCCTCGACTTGATCATCCAGGAGCCACCATAGGGAAGAAGCCTGAATGTGCCCGCTATGTCCCACCTCCGTGTCTGATACGTGAGAGACCTGCGAGCGCGACACCTCTGGCACGGCATCAGAGGAGGCAAAATCTGAAGTGGGGGGGGGGAAACACTTTGCTTCATATTAACAAAACAGTGAAGTTCTCCAAAATATTTCCCATTCACAGCGGAGATCTGATCCCGCCTCGCTCAAACCGGAGTGGTATCGCTGTCAGGGAGCTAACTCGACGCGATGACTCAAGATTCGCAGATGGCGTATCACGGAGGTGTAGCAATGAGTGCCTTTTTCTGGTGGGTGGCGCTACTTTCGTTGCTGCAGACGGTGGGAGTCAGAGGGGACTGCTGGCTCATCGAGGGGGAAAAAGGGTTTGTGTGGTTGGCAATTTGCAGCCAAAACCAGCCACCTTACGAGGCCATTCCCCAGCATATCAACAGTACCATTGTGGACCTGCGTCTCAATGAGAACAAGATCAAAAGCATCCACTACTCTGCCCTCAGCCGCTTCGGCAACCTAACGTACCTGAACCTGACCAAGAATGAGATTTCCTACATCGAGGACGGGGCCTTTTCTGCACAGTTCAACCTACAGGTCCTTCAGCTGGGCTTCAACAAGCTTCGCAACCTGACTGAGGGCATTCTGCGGGGTTTGGGCAAACTACAGTACCTCTACCTCCAAGCCAACTTGATTGAAACAGTGACACCCAATGCCTTCTGGGAATGCCCCAACATTGAAAACATAGACCTTTCAATGAACCGCATCCAGATGCTGGATGGGGCTGTTTTCACAGGTCTGACCAAGCTGACTACTTGCGAGCTCTACACAAACCCCTTCAACTGCTCCTGTGAGCTCCTGAGTTTCCTCAGGTGGCTCTCACTCTTCCCCAACAGAACAAACGAGCGCATGGTATGCGACTCCCCCTCGGGTTATTCGGGCTACAGCCTCCTGAGCCAGAATCCAAATATGCCCACGTTTCGCAATGCCTTCCACATACTTTCCACCGTCTGCACGGACGAGTATGTGACTCTGTACATGACGGGAACCCCTGACACCACAACCCTATCGCTGTACTCGACACCCTGTGGGCTCGATGACTGTTTCTCAGGCACCGAACCTGATGAAACCAACAACATTGTTACGCCGTACACTGAGCTTGATTTGGATCCAGTGATGAAAATCAAAGAAGTGACGCACACCAGCGCTGTCCTCATGGTCCAGATTGCTCATCCGTTCAAGAAAATGTACATCTTGGTTCTGTATAACAACAGCTTCTTCACTGACATACAAAAACTCAAGAATCAAATAGAGGAGATAGAACTGAAAAACCTCAAAGCCCATACAGACTACACCTACTGCGTTGCTTCCATTCGCAATTCGCTGCGGTTCAACCACACCTGCCTCACGATTTCCACGGGGCCCAAAAACGAAAAAGAGAGAGTTGCTAGCAACTCCACTGCCACGCATTACATAATGACCATCCTCGGTTGTCTCTTCGGAATGGTGATTGTTTTAGGGCTGGTTTACTACTGTTTGCGCAAAAAACGGCACGAGGACGAAAAGCACAAAAAGGGAGGCAACCTAAAGAAAAACATAATTGAGCTCAAGTATGGGGCTGAACTGGAAAGTGGAACCATATCCCAGCTGTCACAGAAGCAGATCATGGCTGGTGAGAGCCTTCCCCGAATGCCATACTTACCATCCAGCGGTGAAATGGAGCAGTACAAACTTCAGGATATAACCGAAACTCCGAAAACGGCTAAAGGGAATTACATAGAGGTGCGCACCGGGGAGCCGCCCGATCGCAGGGAATGCGACAGACCCATCTCTGGGAACAACCAAGGCTCCGTAGCGGAAATCTCCACCATCGCCAAGGAGGTAGACAAAGTAAACCAGATCATTAACAACTGTATAGACGCGCTGAAGTCGGAATCAACGTCGTTTCAAGGGGTGAAATCTGGAGCTGTTTCTACCGCCGAGCCCCAGTTAGTCCTCATTTCAGAGCAGCCACAGAGCAAGTCTGGCTTCTTGTCCCCTGCTTACAAGGACTCGTACCACCACCCGCTGCAGAGGCACCATAGCATGGAAGGGCCTCCCAAGCGTTCCAGCACCTCCTCCAGCGGCTCCATACGGAGCCCCCGGTCTTTCCGTTCAGAGGGAGGGTACAAATCAGAGACCAAGTACATCGAGAAGGCATCGCCCACAGCCGAGACCATCCTGAAGGTCACGCCAGCCGCCGCCATTTTGAGGGCCGAGGCGGAGAAGATACGCCAGTACAGCGAGCACCGGCACTCCTACCCGGGCTCGCACCAAGGGGAGCAGATGGAGGGGCCCGGGAGCCGCAAGCCTTCCATCCTGGAGCCCCTGACGAGGACCCGTCCCAGAGACCTTGCCTACTCCCAACTCTCGCCACAGTACCACAACCTGAGCTACTCCTCCAGTCCCGAGTACTCGTGCAAACCGTCCCACAGCATCTGGGAGCGATTCAAGTTACACCGTAAGCGCCACAAAGAGGAGGAGTACATGGCGGCGGGGCACGCCTTGCGCAAAAAAGTGCAGTTTGCCAAGGATGAGGACTTGCACGACATTTTAGACTACTGGAAGGGCGTGTCGGCACAGCAGAAGTCTTGATTAAACAAAGACATCTGCTGTAATATCCGGACCAAAATAATATAGATAACGTTTCAGACAGAACGGAAAGAAAACATTTAATCGAGAGAGAGAGAGAGAGAGAGAGAGAGAGAGAGAGAGAGCGAGAAAAACTTAGATTATTCTAGAAGCTCATCTGCAGCTATTTTAATTCACAACACAGTTCTGGACAACGTGGGCAACGTGAGACCCTGGACAACAAGGGGCCTCATATTAAAGGAAGAAAACATTGAGAGTATAACCTTATTTCATTCCCCTAACCTTTCATTTTATAGAAAATAGACAAACGAACATAAAAAGCATTGGAATATAATTATTTGGGTATCGCATGGCCGTGTCCTGTTACCGTGGATTAACTATTGTGTACTTTCAGCAAAAAAAAGCATTAACACGTCAGCTGAAAACTCTCGTGTACAAGACTGTGTATTCGGTCGCGATCAGAGGATTACAGTCTGGTGCGCACGTCAGCTCTCACTCCGCATCGTAGACTATTTATCAACGCGCTGCTCAGAAGCATAACTATGTACAGGTACAAATTCTATATTTGCAATGCTGTGTAAAAAAAAAAAAAAAAAAAAAAACAGAAAAAGACAATGACCTGTTTGTGTCAGGTTTTAACTAACTTTTAAAGACGGCTTCTTCATTATTTTTCAATCTCAAATGAATGTCTTCTGTCCTGATGGATGAAAAACTGCACTGTTCTATGAAATAGTATATCTTGTGTGACATAGCCCATTGTTTTCTTTGTACCTGGCTCCCTTTTGCTAATGAGTATTTCATACGAGAGGTCACAAATCAAACCGCACAAGATCAACAGTTGAGATTCATCGTTTCTCATGTGATTATATTCAACCAAAGTGCTGCGGCAGCAAGTCATTACATGCTCTGCTGATATTTCAGCCCCTCAAAATTGATCCTACATATCTGAGGATGAATGTATTCTGTACATAATGAAAGTGTATGGCAGCTTTTTGTTATAAGCTGTTGTTTTTTTTGTTTTGGGGGGGGGTTTTTTTGGTTTTTTTTTTTTTTTTCCTTTTTCTTACTCTCAAGTGTTTACTTCCCCTGATCGTTGGAACACAGTTTTTACATTTTTACTTTGTACTGATCTACTTCATCCCTTGATAGACATCAGGGGAAATTGCCCGATTCGAACCAAGTCTTCTGACACCGACACAAAACGATAGCGATCGTTTTTATGAACGACCTGCCATCCTCGGCTGGTGCACGATGTGTTCCGATCCAGCTTGATCTTTCCCTGGAGGAAGCACGAACGGGAGACTCTTTGCCCGTAAAATGACACACCGGGTAACCCTGCTGGTACTTGGCATTAAGGGTAAAAAATTGGTACAGCTGGAAAGAAAACCAGCCAGTCTGACCGACCTTCAAACCACCGAGAAAAAGACGTATCTGCGACAAATGATAGTATTAGCAGCTGTGAGTCTGTTATTGCTGGGTGTTTGCCAACGTGGGACTGTAACATTGCTTTTGTAAATGTCCATGTCCATTCAACAAGCATGACTAAACAAGCCAGTTGACAAGAGTGAAGAGCTTGTAATGTATTGAACATCAATGCTACTTACACTCCGTTGTTACCACTGCAATGAACTGTTACTACCACTTTGTGTAATATCTGATCCTATGTCTTAAGAGATGGTTACTAGAGATAAATAGGCCATTTATTATAAGTACAATTATAATTATTATTATTACTACTACTACTATTATTTCCACAGCCTTAAAATTCTGACAGTTATGGGTTTATTTCGTTTTTGTTCCAGTGTTAAGATGTGAACATTTTTCTTCATCAGCTGTTATTTTTCTAAATGCAATTTAGACTTCATGAGTTGTGTGTTTTGATTACAGATATATTAACAAGTAACCTACATGTTTTTCATACTGCGTATTGTAGCACCTTTGTGTCTCCGTGAAGTCCACAAGAGTATCTGGATAGCTTCAAGAGGACGGCCACTGGAGAACAGTGGTTGAGCATGGGGAGCAGTTGTTGTGAAAGTGCAACTGTGAGACATGCACACTGATGGATTTCAAACAGCTTTGTGATCCATCAGAACTGAACAAGAGCACAATAAAGACTTTTTCTTTCTTAATGAGTAGTTATCTGCTTTCACATCCATTTTTCTACGGTGAAATTAAAATGAGTGGGTGTAAACAACTCGATTCATCACAACGGCGCACCTTCTCGTAGTTTAATTCTAGCAAATCCTTTTTAATTAGAACACCTATTAAATCCAGGAGATATAATTAAATTTATGAACAGGCTTCTACATCAACCGAAAATGTCTTTACTAACACGCATATCTTATTTATGTTACTCCAGTTTGTTTCACGGCTAGGCGGGAGTTTAAACGGCTCCTTCTATCAACGCAACAATTAGTTGAAGAGGACGGTTCAGTGTGTGGCTTGAAGACACGCGAGCAGATGTAATTCCAATCATTTCCATTCATGAATTTTATTAAGCTAAAGTGCTTTCAGCTACGGCTCTTTTTTTGTGAACACGTGACGTGCAAATAGTTGCCGTTTTATTTAAATTTTACCCCCGACGTTTTGTAAAGGCGTGAAGACTGGGTGTACTGCGCCAAAATGACCAGAAAAGGCAATTTTCCTCAAAACCAGTAATTTCAAAAGAAGATGTTAACACGAAGACACGGGTCGCGATTGTTCAAGCGTATTGGTTATGTAATAACCATAATAAAGTGCGCCCTTTCTTAACGCAAAGGTCGGATCGTTTCAGACGCCCTCGCCACGCGTTTTTCTCCCGCGTTCTTCTCAGTCACACATCATATCGTCCCGTTTGTATCCAAACAAACCATTAAGTCACTGATGGACGCTGATGGGAAATGTGAACTCGCTCAGTTCCCGAGTGCTGTTGCCAGAGCACAGAAGTGTTGAAATATGACCAACGGTGCACACTTGACTCCTGCTTTATTGTTCCCTTAGGCCCACGTGAAAAATGAGACATCTTGGAGACAACGTTTCGTGCCAATTATACTAACCGTTGAGGCAGCCGTGCAGAGTGTCGAAGAAGACAGACAAAAAGTGAGACCTGTACCCATCGCTGTAAGGTACTCGTGGTTTAAGCAACAGAAGAATCTCAACAATTGGCCGATAGAAGATATGGGCACAATGATCGTGACTCCTGGAGAACGGTGTCTTCTGAGATATGACCTAATAGCCTCCGGGCTGCAAGGCAACTGTGTTGCTTTCAAAATGCTAATGCACTTTTTTTCATTAAGCTACATTTATTACCTGCTCGTGAGTCAATATTTTTGCCTTCCTTCGTGTTAACTCAAATATCGTTGCACATGTAGAGAATATGTTCTAATGCTTTCTTGCCCTTAAGCACTGAATTGGGAAAATAGGATTTGCTGAATTACAAATCATTGATGGAGCCAGCTGACTCATTTCTGCTCAGCATCACTCAGCCGTCTCCATATTTAAGATGCTTTCTTTTTTTATTGAAGAAGAAACCATTTTTTACATTAGCCCGCTGCGTCGTCCCATTTGTATAAATCGCTGCTTTCAGAGTGATTGATCCCCTGAACAGCAAGCAGGACCAGCAGAGGAAGAAATGGTTTGACAAGAGCACACATTCAATGATTTATAAGGACTATATTGCTGGTCCAAAGTCCTTCCTGGAACCGTTCCAGTACCTCTATGGCAAAATATGAGATCAAAACTAATGAAAAAAGTAGTGATGAAGAATTAACCCTTCGGCTTCTATATAATAATATAATATATATAATGAAAAGACTGATACACATGCTTTCTCACCAAGAGGCTTTTTAATTGCGTCATATGAAATTTCGTTATGGTTACATTCCTCACAATATTGCTTTTTATAATATACAAACACAAAACAATTATTGCACTTTTAAACAAATGTTGCACGAAGGAGGATGTGTTTCATATGATGACGTTACGTCCAGATGTGTTCTGCTCTCTGTTGTTCATCGGCATGCAGATTTTCCGGCTACCAGTGGCCAATCAACCTGTCAATCATCATCGTCGGTGACGTCACAACCAACCCGCGGGCCAAGAGAGTTCAAGGCGGAATGATTTCAATGGACTCTGGAGCCTATTTTGCTTCTTCTTTGACTTAAA
Source organism: Arapaima gigas (assembly GCA_900497675.1). NCBI lineage: Eukaryota > Metazoa > Chordata > Actinopteri > Osteoglossiformes > Osteoglossidae > Arapaima > Arapaima gigas. Next base: position 777,937 of record UFQX01000065.1, on the reverse strand, counting down.
GTTTGTTTTTGTTAATACTTGAGTAGTTTTGTGTTACACACTTGTTTTTCCCGGTACTAGTTTGTCACTCGTCTTCATACGAACTCGTCGCTGACCGTGACGCGGAGAAAGTGAACAGGTACGAGCGTCACGTGACACACATTTGCCCACGTAGATCCCCCCCCCTGTCAAAATCACACCAGGTAAGGAGCGAGTGTTACCTGTGTGTTCTGGTTTGGGGGTCGACAGGCGCTGAAGATGTTTTTTCGGTTTGTGTTTATTTAAATTGGGTATTTAAAGTTATTAGCATAGCTTGCGCTACGTCAGCTTTCCCCTTCTCGTTCTTTCCCTTGACGCCGCCCACGTTCCTCTGTCTTCTGAGCGTTTAATATAAAATCTATTTGCATTATTACCCACTTAATATTTAGAAGTGAAAGTTAACGTTGCACCAAACCCACGTTTTTTTTCTCCTCTCTCTCTTTCTGCCCCCATCCTAGTCCCGGTGTTCAAAACAGTTAAGGTGTCACCCCTGTAGCCCTACACACTTGGGGTGGTAACAATGGGAATAAATGTTTTATTCCGACACAAGTCATTGTGACATGATGTGTTTGCTTACCTTTTGTCCCAGCGGAACACAGTAGTGAGCAGGGAAAACGGTCACAGGGGATGTCGGCACCAGTGCAATAAAGGGACGCGAATAGGAGAGAGGCCGTAACCTGGGGCAGAAATGGCGCGAGTTCCACCGTTTTTGGAGCGCTTTGCGGGGTCGACTTCTCGTGTGACTGTGGTTGTGTCGCTGTCGACGCAGTTTTGTTAAAACTCAGACGTGTCGTGTTGTCTGTTGCTGGTATTTCCATATCTTTCTGACTTCAGTTCTCTGGGCCGTGCGGGTAGCGGAGGGCCGAGATCCCTGGCAGAGTACCGTGGGCAAAAGAGCTTTCCAGCTGTGAAAAGCGATAAATCTTTAAAACCAGGCTAAATGTGTCAAAATGGCACCAACTGAAACACATGACCAAGATGCACACTAGACTGTCCAAGTTGCTTATGGGCCCATGATCCTTAAATGAACCAGGCAAGAAAATGAAACCACACAGGGTTCCTATAGTCAATGACGTCTTAGAAATGTTGTTTTTTTTTTTCCCTCCTCCTTCTTTTTTCCATGTGTTTTATAAGAAATTTCCATTTGCGTTGCTGTACAAGCCACCCGCTGGCCTATTGCCCATTCCTGGAGACAGGGCAGCACACAAGGGCCAGGTCCTCCTGACCAGGAATGTAGGGGAAAGGAGCAGTGGCCTCTCTCTTCTCTTAGGTCAGACTTCTTCATTGTCGAACATGACCCCTCCTGACCGCTGACCGGAACTTTGAAAAACTGCTGAAATCAGCACTATGGCCACATTTACCTTAAAGGTTTTGGTTGTTTCTCTTCAATTCAATTCATTTTTTCTTCTCAGCAGTGTGACACAGAAAGCTGAACAAAGTTGTAAGGGTTGATGCACCAGAGAAGCGAATGACTTAGTACATACTATCGATTGTTGTGGCAACAGTGATGGCGTTTTGTAGATATAAGGCTTGTGCCCTGTGTCACTGCCAGGACTGCTTCTGCGGGTGAAGTAGACGGCAAACAGTAGCGGGGATTTTGTTTGCTTGTCTGAGTGTAAGATCTGCTGTTGTGAGAAGATACTACCCAAGGGAGATGGCAATTCCTTTGACAGACAAGGGTGGCTTGTTGCGTTTGTCACAAATTAAAACAAAACCGAGCATTTCGGCAGCCGCCTTTCAATCCAACAATGCGACAACAAACGTGTAACGTGTTGCTACACTGTTGTGGTTTTCGAGACAAAAACTGCAAAGCGCTGCCATCTCAACCATTCATACATGTGTTTTAAAGACGGTGCTTCTGGAAAGAAATGCTTCTCAGGGGATTTAAATAACGTAAATGGTTTATTTAATGCGTTTTCCAGAGGGGTTTGGAGGGTGCAAAACCAACTGACACTGATGCAGTTTTGCAACCTGTATTAAAAGTATTTTGTAACTAGTGTGAACCACCGTATTAGCCTAAGTTATAGGTTTTAATGCTTTTCATACACCGTATGTGTATTTTCTTGTATTACTAAGACAAAACATGATTTTTTTCATTATACAGGAATGAGCTTTGTTTTATGAGTCAGCTTTTAAATATATATTATATATAATAAAAAATATCTGAATAAGTTGAGTAAGTTTTTTTTTTTAACATCTTGAGAATGTACATGAAGAAGGCAGCTCAGATTGTTTCAACAACTTTCATCATCCTCTTTCCAAAATCTGTTCCACACCATAAAGCGATCAAAGGATAAACCCAAAAAAAAAAAAAAACACGCGGTCTGCACATTCAGAGGAGCGTGGTTTGAACAGCACCACCTGCCTGACTCCTGCTCCATGTACAAATCTCAAAAAAAAAGTTCTCACAGAAAATTATAATTCACTGGTGTTTTTCTAATATGAAAAGATGAAGAAAAAAATTAATTACCAAGATCACAGTTGCAAAATCTGCGATAAAACGCCGTGCCCTGTTCTGACAGTAATCGGTCCTAATTGTGAGCAAATGGCGGTATTCCGGAGTCTGATCCTCGATGGATCTCGTGGATGTATCATTATCAAACAGTTAGAAAACAAAGCCCGAGCCTGACGCACTGCTTATCCGCTGGAAATCAGCAGCGTGGAGGTATCCGGCAACCAAAAGTCTAAGGTGACAAGAGAAGCTGTGTCTTACTAAATTAGATTTTTAAAATTTATTTTTATTTATTTATTTTTTGGATCTTACCATAAAAAATATGATATCTGTCCATCTGTCAGTTTGCACTGTAATTGCTTATCCTGAGCAGGGTTTGCGGCATGAGAATATAGCACATTTTGGGGATTTACATATGAATTTGTAATCACTTTATACAAACCACTGAAAGGTGCAACTCGGTGATTGACTTCATTCACAGTGGTGTTAACATTCACACCAGCTCGACTATTGAAGCTGCTTTTGACAGTCGGCAAAGCACTCCAGCATCTCTCCTTCTTCCGTCAAACAGTGCCAGTCCTTTACACAGTGAAAAGCACACACTCTACGGGGTGGTTGTCATCGGCCTCAAGCCTCCACTGCTCCTGTGGCATCTGCACCCCGAGCCGCCCGATGCCGGTGAGTCACAGCCGTAGCGCGGTGCCCAGCCAGGAGGAGATGGTGACTCACAGCCGCTCTCCACTGTGGAGCCAGGAGGAGGTGGTGAGTCACAGCCGATTTCCTCTGTGAACCGCCAAAGATTAATAGGGCGGTCAGTGTCTCCCTACTTCCCACTGACTTCCTCATGCCTGTATTAGTTTGTTGGCACAGGGCACTACTGTGCTACACACATACGCTGCCTAACATTTTGTTAAGAGCGTCTGTCTGCCAACAAAGACGGACAAATGTTGCAACTCGGGCACGGGTTCTGTTTGTCAGCTGGGGGCTGTTGTGCTGGACACCGTGGAAGAGCTAAGAGCAAACAGAGTGGTGCTCCAGCCGTTGCGCAGCTGCCCTTGCTCACAGTCTCCTGCAATGGCCATTGGAGGAGTTCCAGTTGTAGCAGCTATGCGCTGCCTTTTAAAGTGCTCACAGTGACAGTGACCCATCTGTAAGTGCATTCTAATGTTGCAGGACTCAGTAGGTCAGCGGTGGTGAGATGCCTCAGAGAGCCCTGTTCATACACGCGTTTCTGTTACTGCTTTAAATATTTACTACTGAAGTTGAAAGGCCTGAGTACTATTGCTGCCACTACTGGAGTGTATAGGTACGTGGTGTGTGAACAAGCAGTTGTGGAAGCCCAATTCTACAGGTAGTCTTGCCCTGCCCCCTGTGGGCTGGCGCTCGCGGGCAGCTGTCGTCACTTATGAGAAACTGACGGTCTCTTGAGCTGTTCAGCCAGGGTTAAAGTCCAGTTCATCTGGAATTTGCATCTTCTTGCCATGTCTATGTGGAGCTCCTCCCACGGTCCAAATGTGTGTGTTTACTGGTGAATTGGCCACGTCTTCAAGACGAGCAGCTGTAAATCGTCCTGTCTCTCACCCTTCAAATAGCACCCTTCGCTAAACCAAGTGCCTCTTTGTCCCCCTGAATTCCATAGGGTCATGTAGCAGGTAGAGAGATTGCGAACCATTGAACTACTGCATGGAATTTCCTTGGGTTTTCTTTGTACTCATGATTTCACTCTACCAGTAACTAGCATAGAATTTTGAGCGAAAGGGAAACACGAAGCCTCTATGATCGCAACACGTGCACAGTGCCGCGCTACGGTGACTCTCCGCCAGACAAAGCAGAGACTGGCTGCTTCTCACCAAGGCCTTTAAGAACATGAAAGACGGGGATTTGGGTTCACCGCAGGGGCACTCTTTACACGTAGTAAATTCCAACACTGCACTTGCACACACACAAAAAAAAAAGTGTGTGGGGATCACAATAAAGTAGCGTTGCTGCCACACAGCACTGGGACTGTTGAGTCATGGGTTTGAATCTGAATGGAGTTTGCATGTTTGCCTTGAGTCTCAGTGGATGTCTTTCCACAGGTGTGCATTTCAGGTTAACTGCTCATTCTAAGCTGCTCATGTTGTGTGTGTGTGTGTGGTGTGGTGTGGGGAGGGGGGGGCACCCTGTGATGGACCGGGGCTGATTTCATAGTCTAGAGCTCAGTGGCTCTGAGGCAGGTTCTGGACTGCAATGAACCTGACCGGGATTAAGTGGGTAATGGATGGAAACCATGTGTGTCTCTAACGTATAACTTTTGATCTGCTCCCAGTTGCAAATCTATAAGAAGTGAACTCCTGAGGTAACTTCACAGACTGGGTTTCACATCCTAAAGTAAGCTTGGTTTAACAATTTATGGCTTCCAGAACACCTTTGAATTATATAATGTGTGCTACTTGTTAACATCTGGAAACAGATGCGTGTTTGCCTCTACAAACGGTCAGTGTTACATTTCAAATTCTTAACAGCTTCAGACATCAGGGGCCTGAAATACGTCCGCCTTCATCATCTTTTTTTCTGCCAAAATGTGGTCAGTCACATTCTGCACAAACTCCAGTTGCACTCTGAAAAACTTCACTTCTTTTCTGCCGATAGTTTGCTAACTTTTCGTTTATTAGGTAACAAGAATTCAACACAACTTGTTCTTATACTGTGTTCTATCCTGAAAACAGACTCCTAACAGATAAAACAATGACAGATGTCAGTCCTGGAATATCAATGAAAAGCTCATTTAGGTACCATTTTGGTACCTGCAGTAAACCAGCTATGTGACTTGTACGAAAGCCAGGGCTTTTGTTACTGTACCTAATTTTGATGACCTAAATGAACTGTTTCAAAACCTTCAATCAAGACCATGAAATCACCTCCACGCACTGCATAACACAGGTTTATGAAGTGTGCAAAACCTTTTAGAGTTTATCTTTCTTTGCATTTGGAGCATGTGAACTGACTGGCCTTTTGGACAGTTATTGGACGGTTTTACTTTCTGTCTGGGTTTTATTATTATGGCTCAGCCAACAGTGTAGAGATTGGGGATAATTACTGTTTTCCTATAAAAAGGCCCGGTTGCTGCGATACTGTATTTCTGCTGCAATTGGGTTCTCCTGTACGGGTGGCGTGGCAGACTAAGGTTAACAGTTCACACTTAAGATCTGAGGAGACCAAACCAACGACCTTATGGTGAGGAACGGAGCTCTTTACATGATACACCACACCACTTCTTCATATAACGTAACTATACCTTAAAAACTTGAGGGTTCGTACAGAAATACAGGCTAATTTGAAAAAGAGGTACAGCACCACACAGGGCTTGAACCAACAACCCTGTGCATTTAACCTTGGTTTGTCGTGCAGCAGTTCTCACATTTAAACCTAAATTCAGGGGCATGAGCCACATTTAGCAAAAAACTACCTTATATTTAAGGGATTCAAAGAGTCATCGTCTCACGCAACACTTTGGCACCGCAACAGTTAAGTCTTACAGCTGGAAAAAAGAGACTTAAAAGGGCTTTGAACCAGACACCAGGCGAGTGCCACTGCTACGCTGCAAGCACAAGATGGCCAGGCAGCACTGCAAGGTGTCTGAATAACTTACCTGTCATTTTAATGAAGAAATACTGCTTTTCAAGCAGCTCCAGCTCCAGAGTCGTGCAGAAAGACAAAAGAGGAGTTTAACAACCAGGCCAGATAATGCTGTCATCTGAACAGTATGGAACATAAAGCATAAAAACACAACATAAACATAAAAACTGCGAAAGCATTAAACGCGCTCAAAAGTAATTCACGATCTACCCGCTTCTGCTCGATCCTGCGTCAAGGTTATTTGAAATTTGTACAGCTGTATGGGCGCAGTTTAACGCACATCAGAGAACCTTCTGGAGCAAATAGTCCGTTTTGTAGAGACCGGCACAGCAACAATATCTGAGATCTGTGAGGCGGACGATGCCTCAGTCCCCCGAGGCACGATGCCACTGCAGGGGAGATGAAAAAATACCCAACCGCTCACTGAGATCCCTAATGGCCAAGACCTGGACAGGTACAGGTGCAGTTCCCTCATCCAGCATTCGCTGACGCGATATTAATAACGTTATTGCTTATCTGACGTGTTTGTCCCAAGTAGTTTACAAATATTAATTTTTTTGTACTAAGCTCCTTAGAATTAATGGCCCATTTAACAGCTGTGTATTTTTTACAGTACTCATTCGGAATAACTACCTTGCTTAAAGGTACCGCAGCAGGAGCAGAGAAACGGACCTGGGTGGTGACGTTTCTAAACGCTGCGGTGCCTTCAGCTGAATGCATTTTTTAAAAAAAAATTTACTCAGCTGTTCTATTCAAGTAAAGAAAAAAAAATTGTGCTCAGTTACCTTTCCGTCACCCTTTTTTTATTACTTTTGAACTTGCCAGATTTGATGTTTTAAGCTGAGACTAATCCTCAGTGCCACCGTGACACATAACTTCATGGCCAAGGTCACTGTGGGTTGGTGTTGATGAGTCAGAGGCACAGGTGTGTTTTGCCCCACCTTGACTTGTCGACAGTCTGGTTTATTTATTCGGGAAGTGAACCCAAGGAACATATTTCAGTTCAAAGGGTTTTAATAGTTAAATATACGTTTCATCCGTATTGTGAGAATGCAGATTTATACATAATATATTACATCACCCATCTTTGACAGCCCTGCTCTTCTCTTGTTCCGTTTTTTGTTCTTTCGCCTCTTGTCCTGCCATTTGCTGCCCGTTTTGTTGCTCATCGTATTTATTAACAATATTTGATTTCACAAACGCTTTTGTTCAAGTACCTGAATAAACTGTTTAATTGTTAAAAAAGGATTTTTGGTCAAGTGGTCTAGGGATCAGTGTCACTTTAGCTTGAAGACTGAGACACTAGTTACCTGACTTTTCTTAATCTGGCACTTTTCTTTTTTTTTAGTGACTGACACTTTTCAAATTCATCGATTTACCCATTTATACAATCGTGTTAATTCCGGGTAAGACGCTTCGTCCAGGGAACTGCAGTATGGCGGGTGTCAGTGTGGTTTAGGAGAACACGGCTGACGGAACAGGGCGGGATTGGGTGGAAAAGGGCAAGAGCGGCCAGTGATGGAAAAGGCGTTGAAAGGTGGAGTTTAGCAAATTCTGCACCTGAACGGATGGGAACAGGTAACTGACATCGTTGAAGACCTGGCTTGAACCGCGATGCTGTATGAAACAAGGCGATGCTACAGCAGGCCTTGGTGGGAGTGGGCAGGACCAGGGCGGCACGGTTATATCTTACATCAGTAACTATTTCTGATAAAGCGATCAGCAGGACCCGTAACCTGCACCAACTAGGCACAGTGAGTAAGTATGAGGACTCCTCAGCCAGCTGTTCACTAATACGTTTACATTTATTCATTTGTGTGACTTTTCTTCAACTTGCGCTGATTTACCCGTTTACACAGCTGGGTAATTTTTACTCGATCAGATCGAGGTAATTTGATTACGGAGGTGGGATTTTAACCTGCAACCTCTGAGTTCAGAGTCAGCAGCTCTGACTACTATGCCCCCCACTGCCTCTAATGCAAACAGAATATTTTCCATTGTGCTTTGCGCTCCCTTGGCTCCATTAGCGCTATTAATTTCCACACTCTACTAATTCTTTGTGAAATTAAACCACAAAACCACTTTGAACTCAGGATTTAATGTCGCATCCCTCTCCTCGACTCCGTTGCTTGCTCCGTCATTCGTGCTCCACTTTTTGCTCATCGACAGGAGTGGTTACTCAGCGTGATGTTTGCTGATCATGCGGGTTGTGGTTCACGTTCACGAGCGACGACACCGAGCTCCCAGCGCTGCACAGCGGCCGTTTGTTCAGTCAGGAAAAACGCAGCAGCTTTTGGGTGTTTTTTATTATCATTTATTCATTTGTCTGTCACTTTTCTCCCAGCTGATGCACTCTGTGACTTCTGTACACTGATACTTACGCTGATTTAGCCGTTTATGCAGCTGGGTCATTTTTACTGTATTATTTGAAGATAAGGTGGACCAGGGCCTGGGTGGTGTGGGTGTGGCTGACATGGGCGTGACAGGGGACCACCCGGTGTCTTTATTAGGACAGAGAGGACCTTGTCCAGGGGGTCCCTCCTCCCCCCTGAAGCCACTTTGTAACGTTGCTCCAGGTAGGATGAAATCCCGACTCCTGAAGAATACGGTCCAGACAACTGGGTCTGTTTTGTGTCCAGTCCAGGAAATGGATCTGAAAGGATGCAGTGGATGAAAAGGTCAGTGTGGTGTTATGTGATACCTTAGGAGAAAAAAGATTTTCAACGTTTCGCTGAATTTATTGAACACGCTGTTTCGGTTGTACGGCTCTGCTGACAGGGAGGCCGCATGAGACGAGGCACAGAACCCCGCCGAGGTAGAACAGAAGCCGAAAGCCTAAGGTTTGCAAAGCACCAGCAGCACCTGCTGTGCTGCCTGACGAATCTCTAACTGTGCTAATTTGAGGGATTATTTGTTCATCTTTGAGTTTCACTCAAATCGGTTTTCACCAACATCACGTCCACTGCCAGTCTCTCCAAGATAGTTGTCTCATCTGCTGGTGGGCCCGCTGCCCCAGCGCTTCACTGACCCCCCCCTAGGTTCCCTTTATCAGTGTGGTGCTGCTGCTTGAGGTTTGCAAACCTCACTCCACCAACAAACCACATTCACGGAAGTGTGTGAATCGCACACACTTATAGTGAACAAGCAAGTAGGTGGGTGGTGTGTGTCCCGACCGGCACATTTAACAGCGTCCCCCTCCTGTCATAAAACGCTCTTCCCATGAGATCTCACCTCTCAGTGGTGCTGCACAGGATTCCTCTCCAGTCCACAGTGGGGCAGTCGGTCGTATTCTTCATGTCGTGGATGACTGGGGCTCCTCTGTCCAGATCGAGCTGCCAACACTTAGGGGTCCTAGAGTGCTGTGGGTTGGGGGGGGGGGGGCTGCAGTTGTTTAGAGAGGTTGTTTATGCCGTGTGCAGTTCCAAATTTATTATGTTACACTAGTGTTTCAGTGAAACATGAATTTCCTCAGCTGCTCCATTTTGCGAGGTCATTTTACACCTTTGGGGACACTAGTTGCTAAATTCTGATGGAACCAGACAGCGTCTGAGCATCAGCGCTGAAGGCTGTCCAGCGACCTGTATTACTGAAGGGCCTGCGGGGGGGGTACATCACCTTTATCTTCCTCTTTCAGCGAATCTGACACCAGGTCCTGCAGGAACATGATGAGCTCTGTGTCCAGGACACCGTGCACGTGGTCGGTGAACTTGGTCAGTACTCTGCTCTTCACCCTGGGCTTCCTGCAGGCCTTTCAAACAAGGCAGGAGGAAACTCCTCACTTGACAAGCAAATCTACCCCTCAAGGAATATTTTTTTTTATTACTTTGTTGGTTTAATTTTAATGTCTATGATTTTAATGGCCATTTACCTATAAGACAGGGTTCTTTGGGGTCCCAAATCTGGATGACCTTGAAGTCAAGCTGCATTTAGGGCAGAAAAAAAATGGTCCCTAATTCGTGGTTGTAGTTTTAGAATCCTTGGAAGCTGCTCTTCTCGCTGAGCGTCTCGGCTGCTGCTCCCATCTCTGTACTCTTGGCACCAGATTCCACTGAAATTGCCAAATTGTACAGCATTTAGTTAGTAGTAGTTAACTACCTATTTCAGTCTTTGATACTGTCTAATACTGATGTCCCAATGAACCACCGTTTAGCTATTTGACCATCAGTTGAGTGACACCACTCATTGAACGGGATTCAGAGAACGTGACTAATGTGACTTGGAGGGTTTTACGTTTCTGACGCACCTTTTTTGTGTGTTATTTATTTTAATAGTGTTTGTTTCTGGGGTTCCTTATTGCAGGACAGTCGGGAGTGTAGTGGTTAACAATGATGACCTGTAACCTAGAGGTTACCTTTTTGAATCCCAGTCCCACTGCTCTATTGCCTTTGAGAAAGAACTGAACTTCTCCACTTGAAATTGGTATAATGTTTTAAATCGTTTCAGATAAAGGCATCAGCTAAATGGAAAATGACTATAACTTCATTTAAGGCAGCAGGTGGCATCGTGAGCTGCTGCCTTGCAGTCAGAGGACATGAATTGAGTTATTCAATTAAGATTGAATCCACCTCCTGGTGTCAGCCGCTTGATCAAGGTACTTACCCTGAATGGCTCCATTAAACTTACACTTCTGTATAGATGGGTAAATCATGGTAAGTGGCCTCATGTACAAACCCAGGTTTTCACAAAAGGATCAGCTAAATCATGGCTAATCATACATAGTAGACTGTGGCCTTTTATTTTGTTTCTTTTATATTTTGTTTTGTATTTATTTGATTTGTCTAACTGGAAATGACGATCACAATCTAATTTTATTATGATGACAGACAATCTATTGGAAACGCACTGAAGATGTTAACAGTGCAAGTTTATAACATTAAAAACCTTCAGTTGAATCAAAGCAACTTCCGTACTTAGTTGTTTTTGGCCTGATAGTTTTACTTTTACTCAAGTACGGAGGTGGCCAAAATTAATGGTACCCTTGATTTTATTCAAAGAATGCATTATTCTTCCTGAAAAGTGTTAAAAGGTCATTTGTCATCCGTACATGCCTTTATTCTACAAAGACATTCTAAAATGGCCTGGACAATATTATTGATGCCCTTTAGAAGTTATAAGGAATTGTACTGTAGTGTTACTTCAAGCAGACTATTGTCCTTAGTGACACGCGTGTCTTCAATCTTATACTCACTCGTAATGAGGCAGATTAAATGGAGAAAAGTCCTCACTCTGCTGTTTTGTATCACAGTAAACATGGAAAAGAGAAGGAAAAGCAGAGAGTTGTCTGAGGAAGGTAGAAAGAAGGTAATGGCCAGGCATGGTCCATGTAAAGGCTACAAGACCATCTATAAAGGGCTTCATGTTCCTGTGACCACTGTTACCAATATTATCAAGAACTTTAAGGACTGTAGCCAACATCCCTGGATGTGGCTGCAAGAGGAAAAATGACCTGATTTGAAGAGAAAGAACCAAGGAAGACATCAAAACAGATCTAAGCTGACCTTCAAGTTCAAGGTGTAAGAGTTTCACCTTGCACCATCCTTCACTGTAAAAATGGTAGAAGGTCCAGAAAGAAACATCTATGAAAAGAGCCATAACTGTCAGTTGGGAGAAACACCCGTCAAGTCGGAAAGAAGTGGAGCAGACTTCCAATGGAGAGTGTAGAAGTCTCATTCAGAGCTACAGAAAGCACTTCACTGCAGCTATTGTCTCCAAAGGCTGTGCTGCCAAGTATTAGGTTAACGGCCCCAATATTTTCCCCTTCCCTTTTCATTTGTTTTGTTATTTAAAATAATTTAAAGTTCTAAATAAAAAGCAAAGATTCTGCTAAATGCAGAATAAAGAATGGTGGATACTGAACACTCATCAGTTTCAGCTCACTCAGAGAAAATTCAGGGTTTTTTTTTTTTTTGAAAAAAGTACAAGGGTACCAATATTTCTGGCTACATCTGTATATTATTTTTTCTAAAGGTACTTTTACTCTGTTTGGCTGCTCTCCCCACCTCTGAGGACATTACATAGTTGGCTGTGTATCAGACTTGGCATAACATGTAACTGATTATGAAAAGGCAAGAACGTACTCAAAATTCATTTGACAAATATATTACTTTAGTTCTTGAACTATGTCCTTCCAACATTATTAATCGGTGCAAGATGTTACACTTGGTCTTCTCTAAGATGGTGCTGCAAGTGTGTGACTTCACTAGCAAAGATGCGTTTATACGTCTATACTTTTATTCTTCTCCTCTTCACATTTTTTCAAGGGATTCAATTTTTAGGATGTGATTTCCCTTCCTTCTGGCTTATTGGGAACATACGCAAGGTCTCCAAGTCATTCAGAAACAGAGAAAGCTATTTAAGAAAATGTAGGGTTTTATCAAGATGTATTTTGTTTTTTCCCCTCAAGGACAGGCTGACCTTTCTTTTTAATAGAGCTGTAACCTTATCAAATGCTCTGGAACTGCAATACAGGTCAGTATGGACCAGTAAAAATAAAATGGAGAAAGATAAAACACTCATTTCAGTGTAACTATTGTATAACCCCTGTGACTTGACGGTCTGCGTGTGACGTGTCCCTGACAAAACGGAAGTCCAAGTAATTCACAATATGGAGTTAGAAGTTGTTCAAATATGTTACTTGAACACGGGTCGTTTGGCACAATAAAATCTGATCCGTTATATGGACACGTCAGTCTGGATAATGCAGGGGGTGTATCAGGTAGCAGAGGTACTACTGAACATGCAACTCAGTTGCTTCAGCAGTAGAAATGAATTATAAAGTAAATAAGCTGTGAAATATAAGCTTTAAATATTGCCCCTGGTAAAATCAATAAAAGCAGACGTTCGGTGCAGTCTGTAGAGATATAACAAGTGTTGCTGAACGTGACTTTCGTAAAAATATCAGTCTGTTTGAAATGACTAATTCTTCTGGGAAAGAGGTTATTCTTTTTTATTTACAAAGCCAGTTTCTTTATGCCTTTTTGCACCCCAAGAAACATTTGTCTTGTATAAAAGCCCTTTGCTTGCTTTATTTATTTGTTTATCCAGTCAGCGTATATTACTATTTCCTTCTATAGTATACGCTGGTGGTGCTGTAGGTACCACTGTAGACAAATTGGTCATTTTGTATAATGACGAATGGGGCACGGATAGAAACAATTCATTACTGCTATCAAAACAGTGGCAGTATAAAAACTGTGAAAACTGTATAAAGTGTTTAAAATCCAATTTGCACAGACAATAAGTGTTGAGGCAGAGAATTAGGGAGACGGCAGGGTTAGGTGTTGAAAGAACATAATATAATTTATAATTACGTCCCCCCCCCCCCCCCCCCCCCCCC
>UFQX01000065.1:741146-764492 GCA_900497675.1 Arapaima gigas | reverse complement strand
AAAAAAAAATTTTTAAATACCCCCCCCCCCCCCCCCCCCGGATTCTGTATCTCTTATCCTTGCCACACTGGTAACTTTATTCTTGCATGATTTGTTGAGTAAGTAAGCGGAGAAACTAAGTTTAAAAGATGCGTGTAATTATTTTATTGAACGTAGCGGAAAGAGAAGTCTGCAAGGTCAGCAAGGGAACTGCTAACTTCTACTTCTGGTGTTAAAAAAACATTGTGAAAAGCAAATGCAGGGAGCCTTAAAATACTCGGTATTGTAATTTGACAAAAGAAACGGTTCAAACTCAAAAGGAAGTTTAAAACAAAGCAGCACTCCGTTGCTCCTTCCCTACATTAACCTAAAAGTTGAGAGCGACGCCCCCCCGCGTGGAGCTGGGCAACTTCTTAGCGGACTAATTACGCGGCTCCTCGAAGGTGTTTCGGAGAGTTGAGGGGGCCGTGGCTCAGACGGACCGGGACCGATTTAAAAACGGGTTCATTAGCGGAGGTGCCATTCCCTCCCATTGAACGGCTAATGGTCAGACAAGCGCGTTCCCAAAGACACGGCCCGGCCCTCTGTTTACGGGGGGGCAACAGGCAATCGATGTCCTCTGAGAGTGGGGGGGCAGCTTCACAGCCCTGGCCAAGGATAAAAGGGCGCTCTGTGAAGTTCACAACTGGAAACGTAAACAGAAATGCAGAATTCAGGTTTGTTTAGCAGAGGGGAAAAAAATGCGTGAGTAGCTTTAAAATAACACTGGCAGGCAGTGCCAGTAATAGTAATTATTATTGTTATTACGTCCACAGCCCGTGTCTCAACTCTTCCTTGCAAACAAAGACATTGAAGGTGCGTGAGCGCAATGCCCCTCAGCTGACAGGACGCTTTGGTTTGTGCGAAATGGGGGCGATCGGGAAGGGAGAGCATTGCTTCGGCAGGGCGCGTGTGGCAGGGCCTGGTTGGTGAAAGGAGACAGTAAGTGCTCCAGACTGTGCAGGATTCTGCTCATTTTGTGCAGACAAAACCAATTTACTGTTGAAGTTACCTGTCCATTGCAGTTTAGTATTCTGTACAGGCCCTCCGTAATGTCGTAGCCTCACACGCTCTCATCAGCTCGCCTTATACGCCCCGCAGATCCCCGGAAGTCTCCTCTCGTGAATTGCATTTCATCGTCCTTGCTTTTACATCACACGTTTTCCACGGTTTTGGCGGCGTGGCAGAAACGAACAGTTTTTCTCCGTCGTCTGTCGCAAATAAGGAACAGCCACGTACGAGTCCCAGTGTGCGGCACACGGGAATAGAACTTTACCGTCCGTCTGAACGTCAAAAAAGCTGATCCGAGCGACGCGTCGGTTTAACCTCGCGTTAATTCCCACAGCTCGGCATGAAAAGAGAGCAGCGCTAATGAATTCAGTTGGCTGCCGCTCTCCGCCAAACGCATCGACATTCTGGACCCTGTCATAATGCCAAGGCTTTCCCTGAAGCAATCAAACATTTTAGTCGAATCAGCAGCAATATCCTTCCTGGGACTCGCTCTTGTAATCATCCATTCATTGTCTGAAACCATTTATCCTGGCGAGGGTCGCCGCTTACACAAATAACCCCCCAGGTAAAGCAATCCAGCCCACAACTCCACTTATTCCATCTGCAGATCATGGCTGGTTGTTACTTTTGTGTCCAAAACATCTACGAGGGGCTGTTTTCTGGAAGCATCGGCAATAATTATGACTAGAGACTAATTTCGGGAGGTGTGCCAGTGTAAAGTGTCATCTGGGCGTCAGGGAAACGTTAGTTTCACGTTGAATTGCCTCTCATTACAGAACAAACCGAGTCGAGTGGAAATTTATGTAACCGACACTGACTTGGGGAGGAATCTCACGCAAAGGGCGAGAACGTCTCACCACAAACTGATCAGATTTACCTTTGACGTACTCATATGCAGAGACTGCAGCATATCTTCTGTTAAGGAGTCGCAGGAGCTGTTTACTGCATGTTGGTCTTGCTAGATCAGGTTCACACATGTCAGAATGGCTGTTCTTCCATAATGCTGCCATACGTATATTTGTGTGTGAGCGCGATGCCCCCCGGCTGGTTTGTGCAATGCCTTTGTTTGACTGTAGAGACCACAACACGAAGGAGGTACTAAAATTCGTACTAAAATCTATACTACGCTACTTGCAGAACGTCCTCCACTAAAGCTGTAGTGAAGTTCTCCTCAGCCAGTTTGATTCGTCCCGTTACTGTGATTGTAAGTTAAGCCTTTTCCGAATGCAACTAGTCCTCGACTTACAACAACCTTCCGGTAACCTCATTGTATGTATTATTTTCAAGCCCTGACGTTTGGTCACAACATCTAAGGATGGACGTTCCACCCCCCGTGCGAGAACCTCGGCCGGCCGCGTTGCTGAAAGGCACGATATTTGTTATTCACTCAGTCAGCGTTTAGGTGTCTGTCAGCGATTGCATTTTATTTAATAAAACATTTTATTTACACAGCTTTTCATTTGCGATTCCATTCGTTACTTTTTAATTTACAAATGGCTAGCAAGCAAAAATGCTTGTGTTCCAGTGGTGCTGAAAGGAAAATTATTTCTAAAAGACAAACTGAAAATAACACAGCATGAAAATAAACTACTGTGGTGGTATATATAGTATAGTGCTGTGTGTATATATATATATGTATATGTGTGTGTATGTATATTATTATTCTATGTAGTATTTTTATAGTAAAATAATGGGAAATAGATGCTCAGTATCTGAAAAATGTGGTATCTGATGTGTTTTCAGGGACGAATAGGATTCGGATACAGAGGAATTGCTTTGTAAGGGACTCTGCAAACTGCAAAGTCCACTCAGCAGAAGGTTATTGGAACGGAACCCCACCCTAGGTTGGGGACCACCCGTACTTATAACGTGAACCTTTTCTTCACTCTTTAGGACACAGTGTCTTAGGTATGTGTCTGACTTTAAGTGGATCACACGGAGCTCCCAAGAAGCAGAAACACTGTTCTGTGTGCTGGATTGTCCTGTAACTTTGCTGAACCTTGGGGGAGTGTGTGCTGAAGGGCAGCACCACAAATTGCCCGCCTGTCCTCACTCCGCGGTTCCATTGATAATACCAACAGCCTTGACCTACATACATCTGCTCTTGTAAGTCACGCACCTTCACACCAGCAGTGCACCACGTCCCAGAAGGTAAAAGGTAGCACTAATGAAGCATCTACAGAAAGAATAAGCGTGCTTACAGATCCCGAAAATGATTCGCGGCAAATAATAAATACCCCTAAAATGAGCAAGCGGTAAGGGTAGCGTAACACCCGTTACCGGTCAGCTCAGCCACAAGGGGGCGATGCGAGCCACTCGTGCGCCACCTCACAGCAGCCCGGGTTTGGACCCGCCCACCAATTAGGTCTCATTAAAGGTGGACTTCAAGATGGCGGACACCTCGGTGCCGCGCCGTGTGCTTTCCTCGGGTTTCCTGCCATCGGCCTCCGCTCGCGGCATTAATTGGTTTTTTCAAGCTCGCATGGGGTCTGATTAGAGGAGCCTGGAAACTGATGACGCCCTCGGCATCCATCAAAACACATTTAACCGCAGATAAACACGGTGCAGTGTTCTTGGTTCCGAGCCTAATTCTCTCCCTGAGATGCAGGTTGTTCACCTGCAGTAACGCACCGATGGAACACACCGGCGCCGTACGACAGACCGCCGTAACCGTGTTGTTATGCGCACAATATTGATATTTCACACAGAGGACTGTGCTGCTGGGTTCAAGTGCGCGTCTCAATCCAGCTCAGCCCCTCCGTCTTATTTTATTCTACTTCATGCTGCAAACGCCTGCTGAAGGACAACCAAGCGAGTGAATCTACACGCTGATCTTTAAGTACGGGGTGGTTCAAAAAGATCTGAATGTTTTCATAATTGTTAGTCGTACGAACATATTTACCATTTAGGAGTTTATTGTCATTCTGCAAATGAAATGTTGTTGTGGACCTGGAGCACAAGACAAACATTAGATACATACATAGCTTAAACAGACGCAGATTGAGGGGAAATGAACATGTGCAGTACACTGTGCGTGTCTCAGATTAAGACGAAAACTGAGTTATTTTTCAAATTGGCTTAGACTGCATGGTCGGGTGATATGTATACAGTATCTTAAATCTGAAATCGCTGCGAGAAGATGAAATAAATGCGCACAGTTTCAGCTCCATCTGCCGATATTTTCATCCCTTCGGAGAGGCTATGATCTGACCTCATTTGCAGACTTGAGAAGAGATTTAAGTCCACATTAAAAAGCCAGGGCCAAGTGCACCAATTAGCCGGAAGAGTGTGATAATGGGGATCAAACTTTAAAGAAGAATATTACGTGTGTAAGGTTCTGGAATCCCAAGAATCGGCGATTAACATATCTTTGAAGTGTCGTGCAAAATGCATGTGTGAAATAACGAAAATAAGGGGAAAAAAACACAGTTTAGGGCATGATGCGCACAACAAAAAAAAAATGCAATTTCACGAATCTTATGTAAGCAAGTAAGCTTTGGCTCTGTGCTTCCGCAGCAGTGAAAGATCTTGTCTTCATCGCCCACAAAAGGTCTGTTAAATACACTGAAACAATAAGCAATATTCATGTCAATCGCGTATTTCCATGTGGCAAACGATAAATGAATTGCACACACAAAACCGCCCTTGTTCGGTCTTGTATTGATGAACCGGCGTGTTTGCCGGCTTTTGCGCCATCAGGGTTACCTGCTTTCATTTATCACTCGGCAGTTATGCAACTGTCTACATATTTGCTGCCATCAGCTTAGTAAGTGCTGCGGTTGAAGTGAAACACACCAGCCCTGCGAGGACTGAGACTGACATCTCATTCACACAGTAATTCAGACAACCTCCTGCTGAAAATATGATTATAAATTGTTCAGTAAACTATTACACCATCTCATTGCCCTCAAATTTTGGCTCTGGCAGCGATACGGTAATCCTAGGACTCGATAAGATTTAACTAGCCCTTTGAGACTGAGACAGAAAGAAAGCAAAATACTTTGTGTGCGTGTGTGTAATATATATACATTATATATACATAGTTATGTATAAATAAGATGATATATCATCTCTTGTCCATCTGTTGCACATATATGTAATAAAATAGATCAGTATAGGGCCTCATACCAGATGTTGTCATTCCTTCCAGGTTAGCGGTCATGGCCCCAGGTGCTCCTATCACCAATGGGACTACCTTGATTTTCATCTTCCACATTCTCTCTAGTTCCTCTCTTAATCCTTGATATTTCTCCAGCTTCTCATATTCCTTGTTCACTTATATGGTTGTTGGCCTGTACCTGCTTATCTCTCCGGATGTGGAAGTCCCACAAAATCTTGGCTCCGTTGTTCTCCATCACTCTCTGTGATTCCTCCTGTTTCTGCTTGGGAGCGTCCAGGCCGTATTCTGTTGCACTGATGATATACGTACACCTCAGAAATGCAACCATATTGTTGGTATAGCTTTGTGCTGAATTTGTAAAACATCATTAATTTCTATACTTTATTCATTCCCTTATACTTTCCTGCCTTTGCTTGACAATGTACTGTATTCCTCTTTGTCCAAATAAGCAACATCTCACAGTGACGGCACAAAAATCCCAGGAAGGTACCTACTGTCTTTCCTATTAATAATACACAATAGCTAACGCACAGCAGCTGGCTTTGAATAGGCTGGAAAATATCTACATAGTAAAATATGTGTGCTGGGTAATTGGCTTTGTGTTTTCCAAACCTATGGTATGATGTGGTCCTTGCTTCGGAGCCCATGAATTGACCGTTGAGTCTAACGGCACCCAAGATGAATTGGGTCACGGTCCCATCAGGAAATAACTTTGTTCACCTTCTGCTGGAACTTCACACTGGACAGTTAGTAATGTGACAGGTGTAAAACTAAGGACAACCAGAGGTCTGTAGCACTAGTGTTAGTTTGAGGAATGTTGCAAATGGCCTAAAGAGTAGCTGAAACCAAACAATTATGTAGCACCTAGTCAGTAATAAAACTGTCCATGTCATTGAAGAATGAGTGTAGCTGTGAGAATGTTGACACATTGTGATACCTCATCAGTGACATAAACACCTGAAAAATGGATGGTAACATGAATACATTCTGATCCCGGCAATGGGAAGTGCTGTGGAAAGTCCTAAGCAGAGGATATAGAAAGACCAGAGAAATATAGGAGCTGTATAAAATGGAAGGCAGGGATGATTTTATAATTACAAAAGAAGAAACATCATGTCTGTCATGGAAATGAGATAGCAAGGAAAGTCTGAGATAATCAGGATGCCCAAGGAGCCAAATAAGGAGAAGCAGTGAGAGAGTTCCTGAAACTCACCCAACTCACTAGGAAATGAGTAGGCTGTGAAGATCCCAGATCTCTGAGTTCTGACAGTATTTGAGAGATTAAGCAGATCGTTCGATTAAAAAAAGAAAAAAGTAAAAAAGTTTTCTGGAACTTTTTGAGAGCCTGAATGGCGACACTCATTTAAGACAGAAATGTGAGAACACTGACTGACAGCTGCAGAACTCTGATGCCTGAGTGACAGGGCCTTTATTTTGCACGCTGGTTTTCATCCCACTGGTATCCATCTAAGGACTTGCACAAGACCACAGGCTTTGCAGAAGGCGGCACCTGTCACATTTTCTATCACTGGTAGCGAGGCTAAAATCTAGGCCAGCGGGAAGGGATCCATGGGCTGTGGTTATAACCTCAATCGGGTAAGAAAAAGGACTGGCCTGGAGGGGATGCTGGCTCTCTCCTTCGTTTTATTCACAGCAACACCTCAGTTTACTGCTGTCTCCTATGGTTTTACAAAACCACCCTCTGAGTAATTTACCATTAGCATTTACCTATTTTTTTTCGATTTTATATTTGTTAATCATAAAAACGACGGCTTTCTGAGAATTAAAGGTGTAACTATTTTGTTTTAAGTTCCACATGCGCAGTTTTCAAGCTCCATTTATTCAATGCACTGTATTAATGATCTTTTATAGCGCTGTTTTATTTTGCTCCGTTTCTCAAGAACACATCTAATACACTGATCGAGTTGCTACTGTATTATTAACTGTGTACAAGGACTGTGGGAACACAATGAGAAAAAAATACTATTCTTTTCAACACATCGACATTATATTCTGTAAACATTTACACTGAAGGAATTGTGGGTAACCGATTTTCACTGATCAGTGACCTCATCCTGAAAGAGCCCATGGTTTTCCTGACACGTAGAGGGCCAGAGGCAAGACTACACGATGGAAAGGACAGAAGCCCGCTGCAAGACACACACACACACACACACACACACACACACACATGCAAAACAAATATGGAAATAGAATGCCTTCCTAAAGTATTCAAACCCCTTGAAAGTTGTCACATGCACATTTTTTCAATCAGTGCTTTTTGTGAACTCATAAGTTACTTGGTTGAAGCCATTTAACAAAAAATTAAAAACCAAAATATGCCGCTTGCATAAGTACTTAAACCCCACACATTAATATTTACTAGAGGCACCTTTAGCTGCAATAACAGCTTTAAGTGTTTTGGGGTAAGTCTACACCACGTTACACACCCTTTGGGAGGTGGTGTTTTTTCTCTTCATCTCGGCAAATCTGCAGCAGGTTGGTTTGATGATGATTGTGGGCCGCAGATTCCCAGTGGGACTGAGGTCAGGACTTTGGACGGCCGCCTTTTTGTTTCTGAGCCACTCCAGCTTTGCTTTGGCCTCGTGCTCGAAAGGTGAACTGCATCCTTTCAGCTGCCCTTCTCCTTATAGAACAAAACTTATTTCGACACTCTCTGACGTTCCAGACGTGTTCTGGAGTGACTTGTCAAATAAAGTAAGCGAATTAAGGTTCGACGTGTAACGAAAACAAGTGGCCATCACAGTACGGATCTGCTCAGCCAGCCTGTCTCTGAGAGGGAAACAGTAGCCGCTGCCGCTCACTAACATTTTCATATCCTCATTAAAGTATATAAATCATGTAAGAAGTGGTTAAAACTGTATATATATATTTTCATAGTACATATTTTCTTTAGTGTAGGCCTGCTCTATGACAAACTGGATGTTTGTGCATGGTTACTCCCAACTTTAATGACACACATCTTTTTGGTGATACAGAGCGAGTGCTTGTGGTCCCAGCTGTCGTCCTTCATATTATTCCCATTTTTTCTGTGCAGTCAGTTTGATATTTAAAGTAAATGGTATTTTGTGACAGCCAGTGATTTTTTTTATATCGGTCTACTCCACATAGCTATTGTTTTTTTTTTTGGAAATTAAATACATAAATACATATTTAAGAACTCAAGCAGAGTGTTACAGAAGCTGGTGACCTGAACAAACTTGTCAGCATTTTTGTTTATCTCTACACAGCATGTGAAGTATATAGAAAAAATACAGTATAAAAATATAACTAATATAATATAAAGATATAATTTGACAAAATTAGCCAAATTAGTAAAAAAAAAAAAAAAAAAGATTAAGCCTAACATCTATTCACTTTATCCAGTGGAAGAAACAGCATTAGGACAAAAATGGGCTGAAATGAGTTGAAGAAAATCTTCAGGAAAATGTGCACGAGCTCTCACCATGTTTCTCTGCACACTCATCATCCTGCACAAAAAGTTGACAAATACAGTCACGTTGCAGGTGTATCTGCGATGTGGTTGATCTCACTTTCAGAGTACAGGGAAGAAGAAGCCTAAAGGTTTTAGATGTGTAGCTACAGTATATGTAGTAGTTCTTCTGAATTTATTAACGTGTGAAGCTGCAGCGCCAAGAACTGGACACGGATAAAAGTTAACTAGTTGCTCTATTTGGTTTTTAACTGGCTTGGACTATATTTACAGGTCCGAATTGGAAAAAGTGTCGATCATTTCAACAGATAATCTTTACGTGTCCCTACGTGCTCAGTGCTGTCATTCAGCTCACAGCAACCACTCACGTGGTCTTCATGGAGGGCGTGAGAGCGACTCACCATCACGTTCTCCTGCATGTCTTTGGACTGTGAGCACGGGGATGAGACACCATACACCCGGAGCCAGATTCGAACCCGTGCCCAAACACACAGCTCCGGAAAGCGAGGCCCCCTCATTAGAGCATTAAAGGGGTTCGTGTCATAAGGGTTTGTATCCTTCGCCAGAGGTTTTTCACGGTGATTATGGGTAATAATTCTAGATATAAAGCAAATGTTTGACAACATTTAAAAATAAACAGCAATATTATGACAAAAAAACAAAACATGTCATGTACAAAAACACTTTACTCTTTTTGTATTGCATACCAGTTGCTACAAAACTTAAATGCCAAAAACAAACGTTAATTCACAGTACAGAGCCATACTGTATGCGTGACTTATTTTGTTAAAGTATTGTTTGGGAAAACAAGTGAAAACAAAAAAAAAAAAAACAAAGAAACCCAGCTGACTGGGAAAATTTATTTTCTCCTAGTGCCGCCAGCTTTGTGCAATTCACGTTTTCCAAAAAAAGAAGCATCTCGCTATGCTTCAGGGCCCTGTTATTCCATCTGGTCTCCCAGAGATTCTCAATGAAGAACTAATTGCTTTGGCCAGAGGGAATGGGGTAAAAGCGCCTTATTAATCTTAGAGTGCTAGCGAGGCCGTTCATGGATGTCCTTTAGATATGGCAAAGCAATCTGTGGGATTCAGGTGAGGGTGGCCGTGTCCACGACAGACTGAGGTTCTGCTGGAGAAGCGTTAGCTGCCCATTGCAGGTGAGCACAGGCTGCTCTGGTCGGAAGAACCTACTGCCTGCTGTCATCTTCCTGATCCAGAAAGGCAAGATGCATAGAAGCCCTGAAGATAAACCAAAAAAGGCAGAAAATGTCATGAATCTGGATTCTTACACAGATGTTGGGTCCGCTAGCAATCTTTGTAGCTATGAAGGGAATGATTGAGGGTCTTTCTTTTCAGCCGTCCTACTGATTACTTTTTTTTTTTTTTTTTTTACCAAGTAACAGTGTTTGAAGTGGAAAAGTATGCAGTGTAACCAGTACTTTGAGTTTGAGAGGTACCACAGACAGACATTATTGTGAGTACAGTCTGGTAAAAAGTTAGAACAAGTCTTTTGGTTGAGAACCAGCAGGTAGCACAGTGGTTGCAAGTTTTGCCTTCAACCTGAAGGTCCCAGGTTTGACCTCCTGCTCCTGCTGTAGAACCACAGAGCAAAATATCCTCAATCAAAACACATCATGTGGTATAAATGGCTAAAATCACTTTTGCTTTGTACACAAGCCTTACATTATGAGGTGCTTAGGAAACAAAAAAGGTCAGTTAAAATGAATGCAGAAAAATCAAGTTATATGTTTTTTTGGTTATATACCTTTTAAATGTACTGATTTTTAAAAAATAATATCCTTTGCAACACATGTAAACCACAGAAAAGAAAACGGTCTCCGTCAATACTTCAGGATCTGTACTTAAGCACTAAGTCAACATTTTGAACCTTTTTCCACATCTGCGGTCTTTTATAACCGAGACCGTTCCTTACGTCCCGGTACGTGTTCTGGTTTGTTTATCGCCCGCACATTCCCGATGACCAGTGGTCCGTCTCCCTGCCAATCAACGCCGTCGGTGACGTCACATCCACTCTCCTGGCCAATAGAGTGCAAGGCGCCATGAGCTCGAGCGGCTGGCGTTTGACGGTAGAACTTCGGTGTCGCTCCAGCTTCGCTCGGTTTCGCTACTTGCTTTTGCTTCTCGTTTGACTTTCGGTTTGTTTCCGTTATTACTTGCATGTCCGGCGTTTCCCCACCTGTGTTATTCGTTTGAATTCGTCGTTGACCAGGAGCGTCGCTGAAAGCGCGCAGGTGAGACCGTCACGTGACACACACCCGCACGAGTCGGTCTGCTTCTCTGTGTGAATGACACCAGGTGAGGAGAAAGCCTTACCTGTGTGTTCTGGTTTGGGTAGGTGGTGCAGGTTAGTCAGGGCGTCGTTGAAAGGTGAAAATGTTTCTTTTGGCTCGTGTTTAAGTCTGTCGGCGAGATGGTTTGGCTTTGAGTCGCTCACGTTTCTTTCCCCTCTGTGTTTTGTGTGTTTAATATATCCGTTTGCATCATTGTCCACTTGGATGCACTACATCACTTTTGCGTCCCAGCGTTCCCAACAGTTAACCTACCCCCGGATCCCCCCGGGGTGGTGACAGTGGGACCTCGTCCGGGATTTTGAGAACGTAGCTGTTTAGGATCTCTACTTTGTCCGTGTCTACAGGCTCCAGAGTACCGGTCGGTTTCTGTCGTTGCGCGGGACTGTGCGCCAGCGTTTGGTGCGCTGCGGGTTTGTGCGTCGGTCCACCTCGGTGGGCGATGTACCGTTGATCGTGACTTTGTTTGATTTACAGGCCTTCCCTTGACGGGTTCAGGATGTGCAGCGAGGATGAACTGCTCTCGATCGCTGACCACTTCCACATTCCTGGCGAGAGCTGTGCTGTCGCAGAGGCGCGAAAAGTGTTATTTTGAGGAAGTTGGTTGAGCGGAGCGTGCTGGTTTTGCCTGATCCCTTTGCTAAGGTTGCATGTTCTCCTTGTGACCCTGGGGGCGAGCAAGGCGAGGTGCAAGGTAGGGCCGAGGCTGATGTCTAAGTCACACTTGAGCGTTTTCCTGCGCCTCCATTCGAAGACGGGCCAGACGGACCTTCAACCGAGTCCCGTCCTTAGATGTAACGGACTCGGCTGAAGGTCCGTCTGGCCCGTCTTCGAATGGAGGCGCAGGAAAACGCTCAAGAACAACAGGCGCGAGTTGAGCTGCGACTGGAGTTTGAAGCAGAAAGGAAGGTAAAATTACAGGAGCCGGAACTGGAGGCAGGAAGGAATACTCCCATTTCTGCTGTTCAGCTGACCTTCTCCAGGGAGTCTGGCATGTCCCGTTTTTGATCCAGCTTTGTCTGCTTTTTGATGTTACTAAGCATATTGCTTTAGTGCCTCCTTTGCATGAGACAGAGGTGGACAGTTATTCTGGTGCGTTTGAACATGTGTTTGCATCTTCACTTGTGCAGCCTCTCTTACTACGCTAATAGGTGAAGCTCAGGAAGTTTGTTCTGCACTTAGGTTAAAAGAGAACTTGAGTTATGATGCTGTGAAAGCAGCTATTCTGCAAGCATGTGAACTTCTGCCTGAAGCATACAGACAGATGTTTAGAACTTTAAAGAAGATCTCCAGTCAAACTTTTGGGGAATTTGCTCGAGAAAAGGCTATTCTCTTTGATAGGTGTGTGTTTTAAGTAAGGCGGATGACTTCAACTCATTGCTGGTTCTGCTGGAGGAGTTTAAAAGCTGTCTCCCTCAGCGTGCTCTAGTGTATTTAAACAAACAGAAAGTGAGCTGTGTGGCTCAAGTGGCTGTTTTCGCAGATGAGTTTATGTTTATGCACACAAATGTGTTTAGACCTGTGCAGACGGACAAGGTTCCTTCCGTGAAAAGTTTGGTTCAGTAAGTGCAAAACCTCGGCCACATCCTTCAGAGCAGTGAAGATGTTTTTATTATCGTAAACGTGGTCACGATTGTATGGCTTTGAAACGCAAACGACAGAAACGTTTTGAGTGTTGGTGTTACTAGGATGGTCACATTCTGCCACTACTGTGTCTAGGGGACGAGAGTCTTCCTGATCCTATTATCAAACCGTTCTTATTTAGCTGACAGGTAAACCAGAAGATGGGAAAGAGATGCAGACAATATGCAGGTCCTTTATAGTTGCAGATGTAATGCCCTTGCCAGATCAAGCCTGCTGCGGATCCCGTGTTTTGGTTCAAGGTGTTGATATGGGGCTTGTGAAGGTACCTTTGCACTGTGTTAATTTGATATGCGATCTGTTTACTGGGTTTGAGAATGTTGGAGTTTGCCCTGCGCTACCTGGTAAAGGGGAAACCCTTTTCGGTAACGGTTTGGCAGGAACTAGAACAAGGCCTCTACTGGAAGTTTTGGACAAACCAGAGGACCAGTCAGATTGCTTACCTAGAACATGCTTTTTGGAATGTGCCATCACCTGTATGTGGTCACGGAAAATGGGCGACGTGGTTGATGTGTCAGATTCAGGTTCTGGACCCCTCTCTTCTGGAAAGCAGGGTGGTACAAAAGGAATGGAGGTGAACTTGAGTCTACCTTGTATGGTTACATTGGAATTGTTCTTCACTCGCAAGCATCTTGTTGTTGCTCAGATGGATTGACTAAACGTTTTAACTCTGTTAGCCGTGATGTGAGATGGGAGAAGGCTGTAGTGTATTTTATTGAAAACGGACTATTGACGCGCAGGTGGTGCTCCAGTGAGGCTGACGTGGACTGGTGTGTGTGTTTTTTTTTTTTCTTTCTTTTTTTATATCAAATTGTACTGCCTTCACCCTACTGACTGTGTGTTTAGCGCGTGACCATCAGTTGTCTGCTCATCTGAGGGTTATGGAAACGTACGACGGGATACTCGGCCATTTCTTTCGGCCCACCCTGAAATCGGATGTAATTCAGTTCTGTTGTATGTGCCACACCTGTCAAGTTAGTGGGAAACCAAACCAGGTTATTCCACCTGCCCCTCTCTGGCCCATTCCAGCCATAGGTGAACCTTTTGAATGTGTGATAGTTGATGGTGTTGGTCGCTTAGCCAAGACCGAGTCAGGAAGTCAGTTTTTGCTCACCGTCATGTGTGCTGCGACTCGGTTCCCTGAGGCTGTCCTGCCGCTGACACCGAACCCGACTCTTTTTTCCACTATCTGTCTCGTATGGACAACTGTAAGCAGCCTTGGCTCTGCCCAGTTTCTTTGCAAGTTGGATCTTTTGAAGGAATACTGGCAAGTACCACTAACCCTGAGCACCTCTGATAGTTCTGCATTTGTGAGCCCTGATGGTTTTCTCCTGTACACAGTTATGCCTTTTGGATGCTCTTGCAACATTTCAAAGGTTGGCCAGTTTGGATTTGGCTGATGTGTCCAACTGCAATGGTGGTTTGGACGATCTTATTTATTCATCGGAGTGGATGGAACATTTGATCCTTCTGAGGACAGTCTGTGTACGTCTCGAAAAGGCCTCGCTGATGCTCAACTTGGCAAAATGTGATTTTGGCAAAGCAGTTGTCACATAAATGGGTAAAGAAATTGGGTAAGGTCAACTTTGCCCTGTTGAGGCTAAGATTTTGGCCATTGGTCAGTTTCTGTAAGGACGTTTCTACCGTTGTCCAGCCTCTCACTACTTTGCTCAACCTGTCTGTATTTTGTACGTGGCGTGAAGACTGCAGCATGTTTCCGGGAGTGTGAAAGCAGTCCTGCCCTTGCTGCACCGCACTTTACTCTGTACGCTGTTTAAACTGAAGGTAGATGCAAGTGCCGTGGGAGCCGGTGTTGTGTTGCTCCGTGAGGACGAAACGGGCATTGACCCCCCTGTGTGTAACTTCTCCTGTAAATTTAATAAACCTCAGAGGACTTACTCAAGCATAGAAAAGGAAGCTCTGGCTTTATTGCTGGCATTGCAACATTTTGAGTGTATCTTGGGGCTGCTGGTTTGTCGGTGGTGGCATGTTCAGACCACAACCTGCTGCCACTCCTTTTCTGAGTCTATAAGCAGAGTGGGCACCTCACGCCGTTGGTCTCTGATCGTGATTTTGAATAATGTCGAGATAAAGCTCAGAAAGGGAGCAGACAACGTTTTGGCTGGGGCTTTGTCTCGGTCCAGACGGAAGCTTGTTCTTGTGGGAGAGGTTGTGTGTTTTGCTGTCTGTGTTGCCTTGTTTATCTGCAGACAGATAAACCAGTTACCAGCACTCCATCATTCTGTCAATCATCATCACCGATGATGTCACCACCACTCTCCTGGCCAATAGAATTGAAGGCGGCATGCGTTCAGCTGGCTGGCGTTTGACTTTAGAACTACAGAGTTCTGACTGTAGAACAAGTCTGAGTGCGAGAACATTTTTCTTGCTTAAACCTGCAGTACTAAGTGTGGCTGTAGTGTCTACAAGCTGCATTCTCTGCCAGCTCTTTAATTGCTGCTTCTCATCCCACTCAGGAGTGTCAGACGCGGATGACAGTGAACGTGCACAGCACCTTCCGTGGAGCCGTTGTTCTGAAGCTTACGATTTCTCCGTAAAACGCCGAGAAACTCGCTGCGGCTAAACCCACCTCCACATGGTTTAGGTACTTTAGGAAATGGTTGATTTATCTTTTGTCATTAACATGAATTTAAAAAATCCACCTAAATGGTGAAAAGGACAAACTTGCCTTTTAAGTACAGGTGCAAATAGAAATTTAGTTTCAGAAGCGAACAAAAGTCGAAGAAAGAATAACAGCATGAAATTCAGGCACACGGTGTGAAACGGATACAGTTAGGTGTGGCATGTTCTACGCGAACCAAGACCGTTTTCTCCGTTTCTTTTTTCAGCTGCTTTTTGCCGGATTCCCGTATTGCTGGGAATTGGTTCAACGATTTACTCTAATCATATTGGTGCTGCACAGTGGAAAGTCATTTTTTTCTTTCAGAAATAATTTAGAGAAAAAATTAGGGTTACAATTTTTCACCCTTAAAATCAGTGTTTGTAAATCCTTCTCAGGCATTAGTCATGCCTGCCAGATGCCCCCCGTGGTGTCTTATTGGCTACTGAAGGGGTCTCCTGTTGCACTCCGGCAGGCTGCGCTCTTCCATGTTTTTGGTTTTACGAAACTGCCTTGGTGCCAGAACTGTCCCTCGGGGTGACGTCACACGGCCATCCGACAACATGTACAACATACTGCGTGCTGCTAGTCGTCATTCTACTGTGCTTAAACTAAACTACGGTCTCAGTGGGCTTTACACACGATTACAGATGTGGCCGCAATTATCAGTGCCTTTCCACTTTTCCCAAATCCTCCGTTTCCTCTGAGTGAAAGTGTTCGGTGCCCGCTGTTCTTTATTGTACGTTTAACAGCTTTTGGTTCATGACTTAACTTTGTTTTAATTATTAAAGCAAATAAAGGAGGGGACAAAAATATTGGGACCTTTAATCTAATATTTGGTAGTAGTTCTCTCAGGTTTGATGGGTGTTTCTCCCAGCTGAGATTTTTTTGTTCTTTCCACAGATGTTTCTTTCTGGACCTTCTACCACGGAGCCCGTTTTCATTCCGACAGTGAAGGATGGTGCAAGGTGACACTCTTGAACTGAAGGTCAGCTTAGATCTGTTTTGATGTCTTCCTTGGTTCTTTCTCTTCAAATCAGGTCATTTTTCCTCTTGCAGCCACATCCAGGGATGTTGGCTACAGTCCTTAAAGTTCTTGATAATATTGGTAACAGCGGTCACAGGAACATGAAGCCCTTTATAGATGGTCTTGTAGCCTTTACATGGACCGTGCCTGGCCATTACCTTCTTTCTACCTTCCTCAGACAACTCTCTGCTTTTCCTTCTCTTTTCCATGTTTACTGTGATACAAAACAGCAGAGTGAGGACTTTTCTCCATTTAATCTGCCTGAAAATGAGTGAATCAAATGCAAGAGTCTGTTTCGGCCACCTCTAGCTTCATACCAACAATTTATTCGGTGAAAATGCTGTGGGACTCGTGTGCTGACAGGAATCTGTCTCAGAGCAGGAAAACCGATTTGCAGATGTATTCTGCTTGCTTCTGTCTGTAGAAATTAAGATGTAGTGTAGTTTTTAGTCACCTGTTTGCCCCCCCCAATAGTCTGATAACTTTAAATGTCGGTTGATGTTGGACTGGAATCTATTGCCTTTTTGTTTTCTACTTGTCTCTAAAACTTACTTTAGCAGCAGCACCTAAATCCTCTTCTTGGCAATGTGGCCAGTAGCAGTAAAATTTATAGCCATCCTCCAGCATGGAGATTAAGGACCATTTGCAGGTCATGGGAGAGATGTGACCTTAGCCATGATAATGTGTCACTGCCACCTTTTTTGTTAACTTCGCCCATCTGTCAGCTACTGATCACTTTCAGCCGCATCAACCACAATTTGTGGATATTTGCAGTTTTTAATTCATTGAATTGTTATGGATATTAACACGTGTGTTGATGAGACAGAGAATATGGTTCTGCTCTACCTCTATTTTTGAAATGGTATTTTCATTCCTATTCCAGGACAGGCAAGAAGACGACGGAGGACGCTGCGCAGATCTGAAGAAAGCCGTACATAATTGTCTGGGTAAGTAAGTATTTTTTCTTTATTTGCTAGTATCAGTTCCATGCTGTAAACTTTGATGGCGAAAGAAGCCATCGTGAATGAGGCTGAATGTATATACAGTCTGTGCAGCTGGACTACAGGCACAACTATCTGCACTTTATATCCTGTTTTCATTACAGTTTAGTGGAACAGTAAACCACCGTAACACCTGAGTCCTCGGATCGAGAGCCTCATACGTACACAGTTCCTCTTGGCTTCGTGCAACACATCTGTTTTACAAACCTGATGCAAAGCTTCATTTAATCTGTACAGCAGAAAGTTTAATTCAATTCTTGTGCAACTGAAAGAAATAAGTTGAAAATGACATTTAATAGGCAATTACATATGCTGTGCACCATCGCGCAAGAAAACAAGGAAGGTAAGTAATTTGCTCTGCCTTTTATTTCAGGGATAACTTGTCAATATAATCCATAAGTTGAACTAATAAACCACACAGTGAGACAATGTTGCTCACAAATGATCAGGAGAAAAACCACATCACAATGTTAAAAATCAGCATAATTTCCTGCTAAATTAAAAAAAATGACTGTCATTGTGCAGCGAATAAGACGTGAAAGCAACAACCCTGTGGTGGCTGAGCAGCACGTTCAGCACCAGCCTGCATGTGGCGCTAAGTCTGCCTAACAGCTCATTATCGCGTTATACTTGAGGGCACCACCACCACCACCTCGCTGCCCCGAAGGGGAAATTCCAAGAACATTCTGGAACGACAGCACTCCAAAACCACTTTCAGCAATTCACATTTTGGAAAAGATGACGCTGCTGTTGATAGACGTGTTCCTGCGCTGCTTAGTTTCGCTTTATCAAAGTAACTTCTTCCAGCTCAGAGAAAACGTTCACCTTGTCATGAATTAAAACGAGCGACAGTGCAAACGCCCACGTTTCTGCATCAACCCCCTTTCAGCGACAGTCGCCGCAGACCTGCCTGACGCTGTCCCGTTGCCATGGCAGCCGCGTCCTCCCGAGGGCGCGGTCAGGCCACGGTCGTGCGGCCGAAGAGGTCCAGCGTGACGGCGCTCAGGAAGGCCGGGATGCTGTTCTGGTGGAAGAGGTGCAGCTGGACGAGGTCGCGCAGGGTGCGGGAATATTCCGTCTCCATCAGCTGCATGCAGGTGTGTCCGGGGTCGCTGGCCTGGGGGAACGCGGAGCATCGTGTCAGTCGCCCCCCCGCAGCGTACGGCCTCCCGGGCCGACACGGGTGCTCACGCGCTTGCGCTCTGGGTGTCTCTCCTCAGGCCAGCAGCCAACATCTCCCAGGTGCACAACAAACAGTTAATGTCACTCAGTCTAAACAGGAAATCTTATGTTCTCACCATGTGGTCCCTACATAATGCTGTTAATGGCAAAGACAGAAAGAGAAACATCCCGCTGAAACTCTCAAATGGATCTTGTGTCAATCTGACCCCCCGTGGTGCGGGCGCGTTACATTAATGTTACTGTTTACAAGTGGAAGTTGGTAATAATGCCAGTCAATCGTATGTTAAACACGCACAGGCACACGAGGAGAGGAATGTAGCACAAGCTATGCTAATAGCTTTAAATGTAAACAAACGTGTCGAGCGCCTGCTGATGCCTTAACTAACCAAAGGTGACCCTTTCTCCTTACCTGTTCGCCGTCCCCCAGCCCCAGTTAAATTCAAGCAAATAACACTGGTGACAAACTAGAACAGGGGAACCCCTTGGAACAAGTATGTAGCGAAAAGTGAAAACTACAGAATCAAACGCCAGGTGCTTGAAATCTGTTGTGACATCATCACCGATGCTGACTGACGGACCGCTGGTACCCGGAGAAGAAAAACAACTACGAAGGAGCTGTAACTCGAAGAGGAGCCCAGAATGGCAGCGAAATGACTGCAAAGCAGTACAATAGTCCTGAAAGGAAACCGACGCAAAAGAAGTAACAAGTTTACGGAATATTAACTAATGGAGTGAACGATACGACTGATGTGCCTTTGACCGTGGGCTGGCGGAGGCGCGTGGCGGCTGCACGAGGGGCCCGCGTGTGGACGAGGGGGTAATGGGAGATGACAGCCGGAGTCTCGCAGGATTAATTAATTGAGTGCAGCTCCGGCGGCTGCAGCGCCGGCTCTCGGCGCGGTTATTAAAACGTCGCCTCGATGACGGGACGAGCTGTCGGAAGCGGGTTCGGCTCTCGGTCCCGCCTGCGGATTCGGCGCCGGGAGCCCAGCTGGAGAGCGGGGAACGGTCATCACAACTGCATCTACCTGCCCCTGGACCCCCTGCTGAGCTACTCCTGACAGTTTGGTTGGGAACTGTCACAGCTTGCACGAGGTCCACATTTTACTTACGCTTCACTTTTGACAGGAACCCAGCAAACCCCGCACTTCCCGTGGAAAGCTGGTTCGAAACACTTCCCCATTTCCTTTCTCGCCGCGCACATTTGGGTGGAACATCACAGCAATTCAGATGTTATCAAAACCTCCGGTAGCTTAATGCTAATGGGGCAGGAGAAAAGGAGCAGGTAGATCTCCCCTCTGACACTGTGCTCCGTCAGTGTTTGGTTTAAAAAAAAAAAAAAAAAAAAAAGCAGCACAAGATGCAGCTCTGTACCTTGAGAATCTCAGAACTCCTCATGGGGGCCATAACAAGGACAGATCTGCTGTGTATCCCTCGCCAGACATATTTCAAGCACATACCTAAGCTAGTTGGCACGTAGAAGCCGCCCATTTGTCGAACCGCCGTAATCTCCACCGCTGTCACGGCGACAATCGCCCCGCATCCGCAAAACTCAAATTTCAAGTTCAAAATATGCCGACATCAATTAGCCGCCGGCGCCGAACCGCGTCCAGCCGAGACGGCCTGACGTACAGCAGTGTCTCGCTCGCCCGCGGCGATGGTAGAAAAGACGGAGACACGGCGACAATAAGGGGAGACCTACTGAATAGTGATCAAAACATGACCATCGGAGTCAACTGGACTTCGAAGAAATAAATCGGAACGTTAAAGCGGAAGCGCGGCGGTGCGGTTCAGCGCTGCTCGCCGCGCGGCAGAAGTTAAAAGCTGCTCCGCGGTTTTCTTCCGAGGTGATCCGGAATATTGTAGCTTTGACCCCAGAACTGTGGCCAGCATTTCCTTCAGAGCAATTTTCTTAATCTATCGGGCATCTCGACACCAGCAAAGGGATATTTATTTTGGAGGCGAAATAAAAGGGAGAAGCACAGCTACTGCAGCCTACTGGAGAGAACTGATAAGGATGCAAACCATTAGTGCTTTGTGGCTTAAAAGGAGAGACGCAGGACCGGCCTCCTTTTAAACGCATTCCGTGCGTCAGCTTCATGTTGACTTTAATCTATTCCTGCTCCAGTTTTCAGAGCTGAAAGGGTCAACGCGGTGTGGGTGAGCAAGGGCCAAACCCTTGCGTCGGGCACAGATGTTCAATTCGGCGCGTTTTCGGCCGATCCCCGGAAAACATTCCGCGCGTCAGAGGGCCGGCGAGGGCCTCGCACCTAATCAGCTCATGCAAATGTCGCTCCTCGCACTCCCACACAAAGGCGCTTTCCCCGCCGCCTTATCGCCGCTGCGCTAAAGTGCACAGAAACTATTTGGCAGGATTCCTCCTCCTCTTGTTGGCCAGCACACATTACAGTCCAGGAGGGTTTTGATGTGTTTGAGTCACTGATCACGGCAAAACACTTTGATTAAAATTCCCTCCCAGGGAGCGCGCCGCCACAGTCCTGCGCTCGGCCCTTTTATGTGACGGTCTGATTTTCCTGGCGTGCTGGAAGCTTCTACACCAGCACCGTCACGGGAGAACGATAACATCTGACTCACGGCCCTCCTAGTGCATTCGCAGCGCGTTTCTGACCGGTTCGCGCTCCGTCCGCACAAGGAACCAGAAACCGGAACGGTCCTGGGCTCCGGAAAACGCCGACGGGCGAAAAATGACGTCCGGGTAGTTGCAAATCAAAACGTGGCTGACCGCCCTTCACATCCGCAGCTGTCCCGTTCCCTCCGCTTTTCCGTACGGCTCCGACTAAAACGGCAAAGTACGCCGCCGTGTCGTGTACGACGACGCTGTACCACCAGCGACCCAAGTTGGACACTTCCCCGCTTTTCTTTGAGGGCTACATTTCAGAATGAAAACATCCCCGAAGTAGGACCAGATTCACATCACACTTTCCTATCCATTTGTTGTCCAAAACGCACGTACTTGTGTACATCGTACTGACACTGAATGCGGTAAAACGATGTAAATGACATGCATTATAAGAGCTATGGGAGGAAATAAAAATGGGGCTGCAGACCAAACACCGTCTGAAATGATGAAAACCGACATCACAAACACGGTGCAAGTGACCCCGCATCTGACTAACACCACGTCACGTGACACGTCTGCTGCAGTCTGCTGCTATTCGTAAGAAAGGACAGCGGAAGGCGCGTGCGAAGGAGCGGCACCGGACACACCGGCCGCGGCACCACCGTCCTTCACAGCTGAGAAGCCCGAGTTGCGAGTCCTCAGAGCAAGAGGCCGCTCTCTCGGTCAACGTGGGCCGTTTGTTCCGCCACAGAGAGCATCGGACAACTTTCCTCTCTGCTCTGCACACATTAACACTCCTGATGGTCATTCCCATCCTCCAAGCTGCTAGGTGGGAATTACACCAAAGCCTCAACTTCCATGTGGCAGTCAGTGAATTTCTCAGAATCACTATTCAGTACAATAGTTCTGTGGTACCTGATCACTTGCCAGGGACAAAAATCCAAAACTGATCATTTTTATAGACAAAAGAGAATATAGAATGAAAGCACATCAAACACAGTAATGTGTCTTGCGCAGGTTCTGGCCGTGAACAAAAACTGTCCGTATCAAATTAGATGAAAATGTCTCTTACTTCACTCAGTGACAACATGAAAAGCTTTGGTTAACAATGCAAGCAAACAGTGGACGCAGTCAAGTCTGACGACACGCAAACAAATGGCGGCCCTTTATCCCCAGTCCCCCTCCATCGTGTCCCCTTTCTTCTCTGCAGGATGTCCCATCACTTCCTGAGCGGTAAACGGAGGCTGAAGCCTCACCCTTGCAACTCCAACACATCTGAGACCAGGGAGAGTTAATCAGCTCCGCGCACAGCATGGATCCAGCGCTCTCTGTCTCACACACACACACACACAGCCCCCCCAGCAAGTTAACAAGCATCTTGAGAAAGTCCACGTAGATAAACTGCACAGATTCTGCAGACTGAGTGAAAACCAGCTGTAACAAACCAGAGTCATGCAAACACTGCATGCAAACGTGTCGAAAAGGACATCAGCTCCAGTCCCACCTCCAACTGCAAAGGTCGCAGTACAAAGCAAAGCCGATATTAACTGGCGGCTCGCGAGATGCACCAAGAGCAGAGAGAGGACAAGCAGATGCCCCCTGCTGAAAGGAGCACGTGGAACTGACCCCACAGAGCTCCGGGCCAACCGCGGATGTAAATATAGACGTGGAATAGGAAGACAACCTTTTTAACTCCAGGCGTTGTCCTTTGTAATGTCCAAGTAATGTCATCAATGACTCCATTAAATTCCAGCAGTGTGCCTGGGGACTAACAATTATCCAAATGTGGTCATTATGTAAAAACTATATCCTCGCCTCAGGGCACCTTTGCCTGATTAAACCACTCAATATGCTTTGTTTTGTGTTTATACTCAAAGTGTAATTTCTAAAGAGCTGTTATTAAAATGCTTACTGTGGGGACTGAGGAAAGCATTAGGTGAACTATTATTATGGCCACTGAACTGTTACCACCGGTTCCCAAAATCCTTGAAATTACTGAAAATATTTCTCCAAGTTACACGCAAACATTTATCCTACCGGTTTAAAAAAAAAAAAGCTTTTGCCGACCTTTACTAAAGACACAAAAATTGTAATTTAATATTAAAAACACTGACGCTAAACTTTGCTGAAATACACACATGGGTGCTGAACTGTGTGTGTGTTTTTTAAAACATTTAAAAGGTTATGCTTGAAGAGTTGCTTTTTTGGATATGAACACACGTTTGTAATTAGAAAAAGGTCAACAGATTTCTTTGAAAAGAATTTATTCAAAATGTGACCTTATCAGTGTCTGAATGAACATTTGCCATTGAAAATGTATTAACCATATTCAGTCACTGCTGCATTCAGCAAGTTTACTGTTGGTTTGGGGGGGGGGGGGGGG
>UFQX01000065.1:712350-741137 GCA_900497675.1 Arapaima gigas | reverse complement strand
GGGGGGGGGGGGGGGGGGGGGGGGGGGGGGGGGGGGGGGGGGGGGGGCTTGCCCACAAAACAGATATGAATGATGTGAGGCAGGACTGGAGAGGCACCTCGGCCCGCAGCGGGCTGCTAAGCTTTTACTCAGCTGGAACCTCTCACAGGTGATGTCCTGCATGAAAGGGCTGGAGGATCTAACCTCTTCCATCTACCGACACTTCGTTCGAGAGGAAAAATGTGGTAGCCAAACCAGCACCTTTAGCTCGCAGGAGTGCAGGCTGTGTTGCCAAAGCAACAGCGAAGGCACAAACCCGTCTTTCTCAGCTGATGATCTAGCAGAGCAAACAGACAAGGAGGCACCAGCGACGACTGCGTGTCTCTCTCTAATGGGGCTGCGAAAGCTACACGGCAGAGGCCAACCCTGCAGTAGTCGTTTCAACAGTATTACTAAACACACTTGGTCCAAAAACCCCAACAAATTAATAAATGCGGGGACTTGGGGAGATCGTGGCAACAATAAACAGAAGCGACTGGAAGGCCATGGTGTGCTGGGTTCGGGGACTGGTGGCGGTGGGCGAGTGGGTGGGTTTTGGCTATTTTTTATGCTCATGGTCACAATAGTTCAACGACGACGAGAACGAGGCTACGTTTCAACAGCGTCTGAATTAAACGGCTGAGAGGGACCTGTCCCTCAGTCTCTCACGGCTGACGCCGCTGCCGAGTCTTTAACCGGCCGGCTGACGTCCGAGGACCCGGTGCCTGTTGCTCCTGGGTGTCACCGGGCTGGAACCTGCGGCAGTGACACCGGTACCGATGCACTCGGAAGTACCACGGCGTGGACCTTTGCTTCTGCTCCGAGGCCTGCTTCTCCACCGCAGCAGGAGAGGGTAGTACACGCCGCCCCGCGTCCTGTCGCCTCAGCTGCTGTGATTTATTAATTAATGAATAAATAAAAAGCAGCCGTGCACAGGCTGCGAGACGGGAGACAATTAGTT
Organism: Arapaima gigas; assembly: GCA_900497675.1. Lineage (NCBI taxonomy): Eukaryota > Metazoa > Chordata > Actinopteri > Osteoglossiformes > Osteoglossidae > Arapaima > Arapaima gigas. The sequence goes on along the minus strand of UFQX01000065.1, from coordinate 740,158 downwards.
CCAAAAAGTGACTCGCTGTCAGGCTTCCAGCTCCTGCCTTTCCCAATCAATGTGTGGCTTCGCTCGATCAATATGGAGACGGCGAGGAGCGAACGGTGCCGGCAGCGCGAGCGGAGCTGAAGCCGGGCCAGAGGACGGCACAGAGCCTCTTTAATGACTGGCTGTCACGATCCCACACCGACGCGGCGGGGGAGACGGATGCCGACTGATCGGCCGCGGCGCCAAGCCGCGCTCCAGAGATCCGCTTGTTAGGACGAGGCGGCCGTGGGCCTGGCGAGGGGCTCCGCCAGCCAGCGAGCGGAGGAAGACGGGCGGCGGGTCACGTGTCCTCCGCAAACGGCACGTCCCGGGGAGACAGGAGAGCGTCGCCACAGGCAGCACGTGGCAGAGCCGAGTTAAACGCTCTTGCTTGCGAGGACTTGAAAGAAGAGCCGAGTCCGAGAACGTGCCGACAACACGCGGAAGGGAAATAAAGGGCGGTCGGGAAAGTCGTTTCTGTAACTTTGCGGCAGCTCCCCCGCCCCGTCGCTGGACACGCTGTACGTGACGGAAACCGAGATATTATAACCTTGCTTTCGCTTTCTATTTCAGCAACTGCAGGGATCAGAGATGAAATCATTTCTCTTCCGACATCCCGGACCCCAGATATGAAACGATGAAATGAAACGTTCAAGCAGATTACTCTCCGTATGTGTGTGCTCAAGTGCCCCCCACTCGGCCTCCTTCCAAGACATTTCATCTTTTTTCTGCATACTTTGATTAAAAAAAAAAATCTAAACAGGTTAATACATATTCTACAAATTGTCCTGGAATTTGTTCTCTTCACTAAGACAACGGAGAAAAACTCCTCCCCAGACTCACCATATACATGCTGTGGAGGCGACGCATTAAAGCGAATAAAAACTTACATCAGTTCATTAAATTGATCCCACAACTGACTTTTGAATGGTCGGAAACACCAGACAGTTATCTAGAAAACCACTATATGAGCTCCAGGGAAAGATTCAAAAACAGAATGGCAGCGAAATTCACCTTTTGTTTCCAAAGGCTGGGAGGATGAAAAAATGGGACCGTTTAAAGGAAATAAAAACAAAAGTGACTGTTCTAAGCGGCTCTGCTAAATATTCATCTTTACTTCACCCTGCCTGCTGGAGACCTCATTTAAAAAGGCAAGCAAACAGTTTGATGTTGGACAGAAAGCCATTACAATGTTATATTTTAAACCAACTGCATCATTTGTCAATTTACAGTGAAATTAATCTATTTATGCCACTAACATTAATTTCACTGCTATTTAGAAATACATTTCTGGAAATCGGTGAGGCGCTTTGCTTAAGGGGATAAGAATAAAAGCCTCATTCATGCCTATTTATGAGCCCGAATGGTATCCTAGGGTGTCTATCTGGAGGGTGGAGAAGAATTGTCTCCTGTAATGAGAGGTAAGGCCCCCCAGGACCATCACTGATCACACATCTTCAAACAAGACCTGCGCACATCTATGGAGACATTCATGAAATAATCTTCCACGCGCTAGATTTAAATAAGCAATTTTAAATGATGCCAAGACAAATAATTTACTATATAGAAATTGACATCTCCATAGAACAAAGGCACCAGTGAATAAAATTCTACTTACAGAAGTGCTAACGTACCTGCATCCATCATATACACCTCAAGAACTTCCGACTGCTAGATCATCAATCTGTTGTACAAGGTAATCGGCTACAGTTGCGAGGACAGTGAACTGAAATGATGGCCTCAACCCCGTCAGTATGGAATTTGTTCTGTCCAAAAGAGAGGACGGAACCCCACAGAGTGCTAACCATCCCTACCGCCATCCATCACTCTGTCCAGAGACAGTGGCTTGGAAGCTCGACAGTGAAATTCCCAGCGCTACATCTAAATGCACATTTTACTCATTTCACCAGGGATTGCAACATTGAAGTATTTTTCAGTTAAACAACAACAACTGCACACAACCAGAGTAACAACACAGTCTGACTCGCATCGCATGCTGTGTCAGAAGCAATTTCCCACCATGCTGTTTCCCTCAAAAACCCCACCTCTCGCCCTCGCCGTGCATGGAATGTGTCACCGCCTGTGCAATTCTACCGCCACTCGCCCCACACACACACACACACACACACACACACACACACACACACACAGAGGCCACTTTATTAGGAGTACCTGTACACCTGCCTATCTAATCAGCCAAACGTGACGGCAGCGCAGTGCATAAAATCGCGTGGACACGGGTCAACAGCTTTAGTGAATGTTCACGTCAAACTTCTGAATGGGGCAAAATGTCAACACGGACCAGAATCTCAAAGGAGTGTTTCCAGCACCCGCTGAATCCATGCCATAAAGAATGTAGCCTGTTCTGAGAGCAAAGGGGGTCCCACCTGGTATTAGAATGTATATATAAGCTGATATCAGTTTGAACACAGTGCAGAACTTGTAGACCAATTGAAGCCTTGTGCTGGCATCAAACCAGAAGTTCTTTGCCGTGTCTGCAGCTGTGCTTTGCTCACAATGGTCAGCACATTGAACACATTCTATGAAATTCTCTCAGTTTCTTTCTGTGTCCCTCTCAGCATGGCTGCCCACTGTCTGCACTGTGAAAAGTCAAACCTCATAACCAATAAAGACATCAAAAAAACAGACTTCAATCATTTTAAACGCCAATGTGGTCAAATGACCCCATTTCCATTAGGGATTATTGAATTGAATGCAATTTTGTGTGTTCGTGTGTGTGTGTGTGTATTTCTCAGTTTCCTCACACTTGGGCCTCCCACCACAGGCCTTGGAGCTGTTCTTAGGATCGTGCTGCAGGATATGGATAAAAAGCTGTATGCACTGCTATACAAGTTGTAGATTTTCTGCCTCACACCCCTGATAAGCACCCAACCTCACCTCTTATGTTAGCCAGACGTGGGCAACCAAAGTAAGACAAGTACATACACGTGTACAATATCTGTGGTGGCAACCACAATTTTTTTCAGTGAGGAAGTTCTGCTAAAAAATTGTGAGCGTGAACCTCTGTATCCTACAGACGACAAACACATCTACAACTTAAAAAAACACTAATTTCTAAACTATAGCAGTATTTGGGCAAGTAAAATATTGAAAAGCAGAGTTCATTCTTCTGACCTAACAAACTGCACAACTAGTTATTCTTCCAGCACCGTGTTCTTCACAGCAACTTTAAATGGACCAACATGGACGCCAGCGAAAGAACGCCGAGTGAAAGGCCAGCGGGTTTGTTCACCTTACCAACGAAGCCAATGGTACCAAAGACACACATCAGCACTGTTGTCACACATGACAGAAGACCTTTTTCTCACTGCAGCTGCTGGGTTGAATGATCGAGTCCCTGTAACTGTGCAAAGTATAAGAACAACTTTGCTGCAACAACCCCATTAGAAAGCCACACATCAGTCATACACAGCAAAGAAAGACTGGCATTCGCTAAGGACAAACCCAGCAGACTTCTGGCTTCTGGTTTTATTTTATAAAGAAAAAAAAAAAAAAAAAAACTTTCAGCTTTTTTGAGTGAGGGCCACAAGAAGGTGTGGAGAAGAGTTGAGAGACCCTGAAAGTAGAATCCATCAGACCATCTGTGAAGCACACAAGAGGCGCTGCTATTGTCTGGGGCTGCACGGCAGCAAATGGAGTTGGCGGCCCAGCATTTATTGAAGGAATAATGGCAGCGTACAAGGGTATATTGGAAAGAAAATAATGCCATTGATGATAAATCTGCTCCTGGGACAAAAATTTATTTCTCAGCAAGACAATGAGCCCAATCACAAGGCACAATCTGACATTTTCCAGATCATCACCCTTCACCAATCAGTGTACAAAAAATAGCCCTTCGGGCCTCACACCGTAATCCCACCGAGCAGCTGTGGGATGACAGGAAAAGAACCCATCAATTTTCTGATGTGACCAAACACAGAAGGTTTAGCTTTAAATTCTGGATCAAACAGCAGCACATACTGCATGTCTCCATTTATTGGTGGCAGGGAGGTTATTAAAACCAAAGGTAAGTCAGCCAGGTACCGACTACTTTATCACTACCTGTTGCAGCAACATTGATTTTGTGTAAAATTAATACTGATTGGTAAAACTTTTAATTGCAAAACATTTTCTTTATAATTTAACGCAAACTGTTTAAATCTCCGTAAAACAATTAACATTATTAAATAAGACACCTGATTTACTGCCCCAATATTTACTTATAAACTGTAAGTGCAAGATGAAGAAAATAAGATAAAAATTAAGTATTTCACATAGATGACTTTAATGATAAACCCCCCCATTTCAGAAACATAATAAAAGGTTAATATATGAAGAGTCCTGATGTGCACATGAAATGACTGCAATCAAAATGGTACTAATATTCAGGCTGATGAATATGTTGCAACTGTTCAACACACACACACACATACACGGTGGTTTGCAGCCTATCCTGGAATCACTGGGCAAGGAGTGTCTACCCTGGGTGGGAGACAACAGTCCATCGCAGGTAAGTACACCTATTTTTTTTTAATAAAAAAAGTATAGCCTAGCCCTTGTCACTTATATTTTAACAGAATATTATATCACACATAAATAACTGATCATAAATATCTATATTTTCTGAAACGCAACATAATCCAACTGAAAGATGACTAATTAACAAAGAAATATATCAAACCTTCATGCCAAGGGCTTGATGGTTCTAATGGGTTTTTGAACACCTGGGTTTTATATTTTTGGCTTTTTAATAGTGCCCATTTGTCTTGGGACCACTGAGGCTACTGCACATTTAAGAGGAAGAGCTTTGTAGGAGCCAATCTGAAAAGAAGAACTTCAGTCTGAGGCCTTAGATTAACTCTGCTCTGGCTGCAGCCGGACACAGCGGTGCCAGTGGGCGAGAGACAGAATCCTGAATGACCTGCTCTTCTGAACGCATCTTCCTGCTCATATATCGAAGACGCATAACGCAAAGCAAAGGATTATACCCGTGGTGAGTTTTTATTTACTTTTACGTTACACCCTTTTATTAGCGGTAAACAAAATTCGTTTACAAAGGCCTCGTGTTTATTAGATAAATATCTGGCACAGATGTTTAAGTGGGATCTTTAATGGCAAAGATTAATATGCTAACCTCAGAATTAAAAAAAAAGGAAACACGCACGAACACCACAAATCACAGCACTGTCATGAAAATAAAACCCGCCGGTTAAATTAACCTACTACAGAGCGCATTCTTCAACATTCTCTGGCTGATGTCACACAAATGCTTTGCACGTGCAATAAAAATAAAGCAACAGCTCCGATTTTAGCATAAAGCAGCTCAGCTTTAGCGACATATTAAAGCATTTACATCAATCTATTCAATGAAAGATGAGCTGCAATGCTGAACAGCAGCGGATCGGTAGTTCTAGACGGCAAGGAGCCGCTCAGATAAACTGTTCGCGAGACGACTGCAAACTTTCTCCACATCTCAGGAAAATAAACAGCTGTCCTTTTCAACTAATAATTTAATTGAACACACATGAAAATCACCGCTGGCTCTTTTTTTTTTTTAAAGAAAAGGAAAAAAGAAGGGAGGGGATGAGTCTTAAACAAGCACAATTTCATAGACAGCTGTTCAGTAAGCAGCAGGCCAGCTGCTCGGTGTCACATCAGGAGGGGATAACTATACACAAAAAGCTAATGGAAAAATACAACAATATGTTTAACTATTTTATTATCCATTTACCCTCTCTTGGTCACACGAATGGCTGGATGCTGTGTTTTCATGATCATTCAGCCTTTTCACTCCCCTAAAATGGAGAAGTGCGGGCTTTCCAGAGCGGCTCTACCCCCCTCCTCCCCATCTTGCTGTGAAGCTGCCACAGAAGCGTGATCCACCTGAAGCAAAAGGCAGGAAATTCTCTTTCACAGTTCAGCTGCTTTCTTGTCATTTTGATATTGAAATCTATGCAGAATTGGAGCTGCGTAATGAAAGCTGCCGCTTCAAACTGGGACAGGAGTACTGAAGAAAAAAGGAGCAGCTGAAGCGAGCCTTGGGCCGGAGTCAATTGTTAGGTCGATTCTTACGGGATCTTGTCATTACCTCTCATTGCAAAGACTCACACGGCCGCAATCTTTTGTGAAAGTCTAAAGTTGTGGGTGTGTTTCTGCTGGAAACAGAGTACAACGTCATCATTATACAGCATAGCAACAAACCTTTGTTTGAAGCTACAGAGAAAGGATGGAAACTGGCTAATTGTTTGGCGTCGGTCATTTCCTTTCCACGTTACGTTAATCCTGTCATACCGGCTGATACTTGTGACCTGCCTTGAGGAAAGTCACCGGCCACTCTTGCTTTTCTTAAGGAGGTAATAATTCTTGCAAAATAACTCTGCTTTGCAAACCATTCAAGCACGAATGATGAAGAACCAAAACATTTTTGCAGAAAAGGAAAATATTCAGATACACATTTTCTGTTGCTCCTTCCCATGGTTGCACTGGAACACAGAAACTATTTTTCAGAAGAGAAATGCCAACTATTCAAAACCTTATTCGTGGTAAAACTGTTCAATTCACCACCTCAAAACCAGCCTTATATTCCCATATTTAACACAACCGTATATTCTCTATGGAACAAATAATAGTATCATACGAATTGATGACCAGTGAACGGATAAAGCCTAGGTTGTGTTCAGGATGGCAATGTCATGGGCCTCCCGGGTTCTGGAGAGTTTTGAAGCTGAAAAGATTAAACATGATAGTGGTTTAACTGGCCATTACTATTTCCAGAAGTGTTTTAGCTCAATATCAAGTGTGAATGTAGTATGTCAAGGTGGATTGTTCTCAACAGTTATACTAAATAGCCACTGCACATTGATTTGATGGACAGCATTAAAGACGTACAAGGAAAAATAACACATCAAACTATAACTAACACTGAGTATCAAGCGCAACACAAATGCACAAACATAACATCTCCACTTCATACATTATTGTTTCATGCATTTGTCGTTTCAAGGATCTATTTCCATATTTTATGGAGAACATTTGTAGCCCATACAATTGTAAGACTGTGCAAAATAAGTGAATGTGACATTTAATGCCTATCAAAGGTGTAATTCTGAATCATTAAATACTGCATTTGAGAGCTACTGCTTATCTTCAGATTGTACTTTGCTTAAATTCAAAAACCAATCAATTTTTTTCAATTCAGTGGTAGAATTGATTTATTCGGATTGCCAGTTGACAGAAAGTAGTAAACAACACGGCTTAAAATAAAGCAATTGTATAGTCTTCAATGGCTAGACCTTCATTAAATCTAAACCTTCTGCTGCTCAACATCCCCTACAGCACGAAGCCTTATCAAATGTAGGCTCTTGACACCAAAACGAAAGAAAGAATCGGATCCAGGTTTAATGAGTCCTGGAAGAAACAGGATTATTCCTCTGAAGATTAACCTTTTTTTCCCAGTAAATGGAAAGGTGCCTAAAATATAAACTGGATTTTCTTATTCTGCGCCGAATGGAAACGGCTGGTTGTTGGCCAAGTGGTTTTGAGCTGATAATGATGCTGAAATGCACAAGCGGAACCAGAGACTAAGGAAAAAAGAATTCCACATTCCCATTACAGAATACAGATCGTCTTTGTTGGGTTTTTTTTTTTTTTCCCCCAATGACAGACAGGAACACAGTGACTCCAGACCGAGCCCAAGACCCCAGGTAACTCAACAGTCACAGTCTCAGCCTAGAAATACCTGAGTCTGTCCACCCCCCAGTCCTCCTCAGTGCTGTGCACCACAAAGTTCACTGTTTGTTATTATTTAAACTGCAGCCACAAATGAACAAAGTCACTCATCATGGTTGAATCTGTCCAGTAATGAGAACAGAAACGTAGCATCCCTGTTATGTTTGTTTTCACGAGCAAATGGTGAGGGAGTAACTGAAAACTGAAAACCAAGAAGGTTTATTCACTGGGCTTGAAAAATAATTGAATAATCCAAAGCATGCAAATTAAGAGATTTCAATTTAAATGCAGATTCTGGCATTTTCCTTGGGTTAAAAAAAAAAGGATGCAGCAAGACAAAATTTAATCCTAATATTATCGGCTAGTTTAAGAAACTGGAAATTCACTGTAATTTCGTTTGACTTTCCAGTTCGATTTATTCATGTTTAGGTGCCTTGAAAGACTTAGAAAGTTGACTCAGAAGCAGCATTTTTCCCCACAAAGAAAAGAAACCGTAGCAAATAATAAAAATTAAATATGATGTCAAACTGCAGTATAAAATGTTTTGTGCCAGATGTGGTGATTTGCAGAACTACAGCTGAGGACAGACAGCAAAAAAGTGACAGTTGATAAACAAATGCCAACACTGAGGGAAAATCTCAAACAAACAACAATGCAGCAAAAGCCAAATTCCTTTTAAATACAGGCATCAATACACAAACCTCCGGAAAAAGAAATATTTCTCATGTAACTCGCACCAAACTTGACATTCATTTCCCACAAACTACAATTAGTCAAACCACAAACAGGAGGGGAGTTTAAAGGCTTTTTTCTGACTCACTATCAGACCAAATATTTATACGGGATCACACTAAGGATGGAGGACAAAATGTATTCATTCATAGTGGTTTCACAAAGGAATGTCAGCTGACATGAAAAACATGAAAGAATGTGAAAAGAGGCAGCCTCTAAAACACAGCCTTCATCTAGTATAATTAAAAGCATTCAACTAGGAAGTCACAATGCAACTACAAAGCGCAACGCAAAACAAAGACCAAAACAATCCTCTGTAGAACAAATCTTCCAAATGCATACAGACGTCATGTACAAGCCTACATTTCTGACCTCCGGGGCTTTGCATGCAAAACAAAGCCAGTTTGTTCCTGTCGTCACCAAGTCTGGCGATGGGAACGGATGAACGGATGAGTAAAGGACTTTTCCTGGAAGCCACACAAAGTAAATTATTTTGAATTAATGTCTACTTAACAACTGTTGTAAGATACTGTAAATACATGTAAATATGTTGCTCTTCTGTATCACGAAGATGCAGTACTTTGAAGACTGTTGCTAAATGGATAGACATAACACTGTAAACAAAGGAAAGAACTTGCCATCGTGTTGTTTTTGTCATTTGGAATTTTCCCTGTCTCATAGTACTATATTTTAAATTGATTGTACAGAACAGCGGATACGGTATGATATTAAAGGGCGATTTATTTGAATGTCATTATTATAGCTTTCAGTTCGCCGAGGGTTTGTCTTGCGAAGCTGAAATGAATAATTACCTCCAACAAGCCGAGGCTGTTCCTTAATGCTGCACTTCTTCTTTCGACAGATTCTGCTTTTCACACAGCCGCCTTACATCTGGTGCTGAAAAACGGTGTGTTGCTCAAAATGGTCAGGCTGAAAACCTGTACAGCTGAAACACCGCAGATGCCATTGGTGCAATAACAGAGAAACAACTGGAATTGTCAGGAAAAATGGAAGTGAGGCGCGATGGTGTGACGTGCAACTGCGATCCACTGGGGAGTGGGGTCCGCGTCGAGTCTCTACAGGATAACCCAAATGCACTCGGCTTGCTCTTGCTTGTCACTTTTGGTCCCAAGAGTGTGGAAAAGTTTAAACAAAAAAAAAGAATAAAATTGCACGACTTTTACAAAGTTTAACTGCACTTTGAATTCACCAGCTACGTGATATTATGCTTCCACTTCCATTAGCTTACCTGCCAACCTACAAAGCTAGCAATCTAAAATCGCCAAGTTAAACACGCTGGGTGCGCTGAAGACATAAATATGGAAACCTGCGGGAAGCGAGCCCCGTGCGTCAATTGCCGTGAAGATCAATCCGTAGCACGACACCTTAAATCCACTCTTAACACTTCGGACAAATACACCAGACAAACACATTACAAGCTGCTGCCCAGCATTAGAAAAATTACACTGATGTGTTTGCTGGGAAAAAAAAACAGCCTCTTCACTGGAAAACATTAGTTTCCTATAAAAACACAAAACCAGAAAGGGTCTGAAGATATTCATCAACTAAAAAACAAGGGGGATAATAGGCTTCCTCAAAAGGCCCCTAACAACGGGGGCAGACAGCAGTAGAGGCCATTTATCCTCGTAACAGTGGTAACATGTTCAGAGCTGACGGGGGATCTAAGCTCTGCTTCTAGACGCTTCAACTTTCAGGAGAGACAAGTCAGCGAACCCACCCGGCACAACCAAACATCCTCTCACCAGCAGATCTGCTCTCCGGATTGCCTGTGCTGCTATACGCGGGTGCGAGTTGAAAACTTGAGCTAACGCACTAAAATTATCGTACGTAATGTGAAATCTTGTCGAGTCTCATTACCTGACTTGCTGTGACTTTAACGTCCGGTTGAAGTAAAAACGAATGCGGAAACTAACAGACGAGAGGGCTGATAACGCGTGATGCCAGGTGAGTTGAACTTGCTCTGCACGGCGCCTGTGAACGACCACCGTGATTCGATCAGAGAGAAAGGTGTGGTGGGGAATTTTTTTAAGCAGGAACAGAGTGACCTGAGGGGATGTTTACCTCTTTTGTGACTCAAATCTAGCCTGTTACTTTTCACCTGTTTCTGTCCTTTTCAGAGCTGTGAAGGTGCGATTGTCGGGAACCATTCACATCACTTTCGCATTTCACTAATGGTTTGCGTCGTGTCGGGGGATTCTGGGAGGCAAAGCCCTCGGGAGCAAATACATGATGCATTTTGCAGCAAGTCTCCAATTAGTGAAACCAGACTAATAAAGTGAGGAAAAATAATCAAGAATTTAACTTGGAGGGGGTGTTGCAGTGACTCCACTATCTTTTCCCTGCTGGGCAGCAAATTAGGGAGGCTTTGTTTGCATTCTGCCACTGTCTGAGAAATACCAACTATTTCTCCATAAAGCTCAGATATCATTACTACACAAGGAGTAATACTGACAATATCATAATATTCAATAATATCAAATATTCCTGTCACAGCCACTGGAGAACGATTTGGTCAACGTTTTACAAACCGAATTCTATTCTTCCATTCCGCCCACGAGTAAACGCCGGTGGGAGCCGACGTCATGGGGCACGTAGAGAAACGAGGCTCTTAGGCTAGTCCATCACTGTTATTACCTTTGCAGATGCTTCATATTTAAATCTGCCATTTTCAAAGTAGTAAATGTCCTGTTGTCCATCTGATACCGTACTTGTCAAGCTGCTGAGCGCAGATGCACTTTTTGAGATTTGCAGTGGTACATGCTGGGTCTACAGGCTGCTGCTGCTCAAAGGCACGTTTTCATCGAATGAAATGGCTTATCTCAAAACTTTTTACAGCTAAATATACCGGTGAAATGTGGGGAAATGGAGTCTTGCTTCGAAACAGAAATCATTCATAATCCAGGAAAAGAATGGAGTAGGTTAGGGGAGCTCATTCTTTGCAAACGTCCACACTGACGTTGCCAACATTCAGCCCAATTGGCTGGGCTGCAAGTGGCATTAACTACGCCACCATTCAGACCATCAGACGTTTAAATCAAATATGACAACTTGAGGCGTAATCGGTATAAAACCAGAAATATCACAGTAAACTCTTCCCAAATATTTGAGCCTTACTCTCAAAGATCTACATTTAATATTTTGATTTTTGCTAATATTTTAATAATTGGTGCAGGCATTACTGGGAAAAAGACAACATTTTAATTTAGGTGGCAGAACTAAGAAATAACATTTTTTATTTGTACTAAAGAAAGTGGTGGTTCAGATAAAGAAAGTATATTTGTTTAACCACCCCGTTGACTGATATCCCTCATAAGATGTCACGTATCTTGTAAAACCAGGGCTGGAAAGCGCAACTTCTTTACTGAACTTGTACATTTTTTAAACTCTCCTCCACTTTGGATGCTGGCAGAGCAAACACGGGCCTGATGAGCTGTCGGTTTCCTCATTGGTGTAATCGTTCCTGCTGGGCAGCCACCTGGGGAGCAGGTAGACGCAGCTTCAGCCGAATGGTAATTGCTCCACGAAACCTCAATCAACACCCAGAAGATTTACATCGTCGGTAAGAAAGTAGCTGCCTCAGTAGCTGCATGAAACCAAGTCCAGATGCAGCGCTAAACATCTTTAGCCTAATAGTCTCTAGGGAACTTTTTCTAAGCCACTGCTAGCACCATTATAGAGCTGGACCCACTGAAACTACAAGTAGCAGGAATAAAGAAAAGAAATAATTTAAAATGTTTTAGTGGGCATTTAAATAAAAAACTCATGCTGTGGTACACTGTGGTGTTTTTTCCCCTGAAGTGGTAAGGCAAAATGAGTCAAATAATTACTATGTCACCCTTGGAACTTTGTTAATCCACAAAAAATAACCCTACAGACAAGCACGGATAATTAAACCCACGATGGCCATAATTGTAAGAAATAATTAAGCATCATTTTTGAGAAGAAAATGAAAATCTACAGACATCCCGATTCTCCCTAATATTTTGTCGACGGCAGGGTACACTCACGGTTTCTTTGCCTACATCTTTTGCACACAGATGTCTACAACCACGATCTCTTGAACCCCACAGCAGTGATCAATACGGCATCTTGTCATACCTCATCTGCTCACGTCTGAAACCATTAAGCAGTCAGATATGAGGTTATTCTGAACCTTCTACTTCACCTACTTCTTCCACAGGTTCGTACAACAAAAAAAAAAAAGGATTTGGCCACCGAATAATGACAGTTAGTCATACTGCATGATCGTGTAAACCAAACAGCCCTGACAAAGCAAACTGTACAAAAGCTTTCGTGAAAGACCTGCTATTTGTCACGCGGGGAGAGCAGTGGGCACCAGACGTAAGGACCGGTTCTCTTCCTGCATGAGCCATTTCAGTCCACATCGTGGCTTCACCGGGTTGGCTCAGCGGTGACTCTTAATGGCAACTCAGAGGGAGCTTGACAGCTTCTCCCTTTCCACTCTCCCCTGCAATCAGTGTGGCTCTAATGCCAGCGTGACCGAAACGCACATTCTGCAAAAATGCAACTAATTCGGATGCATTTACTATGCTTGGCCCCTTACCTGAGCGTGTTAATCAGACAGAAAGATGTAAGCTTATTATAAGAAAGTGACTCACTGTTCATTTTTGTTTATTCCTGGACGGCTGTGTAGATTAAGTACGTGTGCTGTAGAGAGGGGAGGAAAATATGTTCACTCACACTTGACGGTCCAAAACACCGCAAGACGGGCAACAAATAAACATTCCCTTGTATTTTGCACTGAATATTTTGCCATTTAAATTATCCCCAAGCTTACGTTTGAGTTTTTGATAAGTTTACACAAACTCAACTGAGTCCTTCTATTAAAATGATGATGAAACTACTTTTTACAAATTTGTAATAGTGTATTACAACATCATCGCCGCAAGATTAATCACGATCAGTAGAACTATTCTCTAATATTAAGATAACAATTAATACTATTTATTCCACTGAGGTGTTCTCACCCAACTGATCACCCCTACCCAACCTCCTCGTGGTAAGCTTAGCAAACCCAGTCTTGAGCGGATGCTCATCCAGTGCAGCTCCCTCTAAGCTGATTGCTTTCTTTACCCACTGCCAGTCATGTGGCTCCGTGAAACTTACTGCTGACCTGAGGAACCGTGCATCTTTCCATGAAATGCGGTTAGCCAGCAGTCAAATGAGATGCCACAAATACAACTCCTGCAACCCTGCTAGTCATTTCCTAGACATCACCTCCACCCTCCACTCATCTTACCCATCGTCAAAGGTGTTGCATTACATTTCTGTTGTAATTTTGTATGCTCCGTTGCTAATGATCCAGCCTCCTAAGCTGTTGTTGAAAGAGTCAAGTCCCTCAGCTCAGACTTATAACCCATCGCCCTCTAACTTTGCACCGGTGTGCACTGCTCTTCAGGTAGTTTGTCAACCATAGAAGGCCATAACAGTAGTAACTGAGGTTAACTGAGCTCTTGTTCACAGATCTGACTGGGGTCTTATATTTCTATGTCTTTTAAGCCCTGGAGTGCAGTTTTCAATTACATGAATAAATTTCATCTCGGTAAAAGCAATTGCCTGCGAAGTTTGTTTGGACGTAGGAACACAGAATTTGCTGAATTAATACAGTGCAACTAGAGTGCCACCTGTGCCCTCAACATCTTCTTTTGCCTCCTAAGCAAAGCCTTTCCCTCCTTATTTATGAAAGAGAATACGTAACATGTCGCAATGTCATTAGATTGGATATAATTTAAATACTAATTTACTTATACTTAGCAATAATGGATTGACTACAACTCTAACTGCAATAAATGAATATCCCATATAGAACCATAAACGTCTGAGAATATTTCTCATGAACCTGACCCTGAACCACAGTGGGTGGAAGCAGAGCCGTGAACACAAATTAGCGTTAGCTGTAGGACACTTCACTCGTGACTTGAATTAATCTGTCAGTGTAGGGGTTGCTAACAGGTAAAACGTTTTTAATGTACAAATTTAAGAGATTTGATGCAGTTCCTGAAAACTGTGCATTACCAAAATTGCTCCTGCACATTTTAAGATGAAAAAAAAAAAAAATTTTTCATTGAGCAAGTCAAAGTCTTTTCATGAGGAATGCTTAATTTGCCTTGTGATTTCACGCACATTTCTTCACTTAACAAGTGAGTTAATTCTTCTGCATTTGTCTCAATCGTGCAGCCAAAGCAGAGGACACCTGCATCCATTTTAAGATTTAGCATGCGATTTTTTTGGAAACATTTCTTAACCTTTTTTTTGATCAAGTGTAAACATTTTCCCATTGCCCACAGCCATTCTAATCCAGAGTCTAATTCTGGATTAACCTAATTCATTGATTCCAACTATGAAGTCACCATAAAATTTAACTTGACAAGTACAATAAATACAGGGAATGCAGAAAACAACAATGTAATCTCAGTCCATGGAGTCTGCCGTCTCCATTTTCACCGAAATGGGACTTGCTGAAAAACTCAATCCAACAGAGCCAATAAATTGTACAGCATTACTTCCAGGAGGGTAGTGAGAAATTAAGCCTGTAAATCTCCACTTGCTCAGAGCAGTTCACTCCAGCTAGATGACCACACCTTCTACAATATTAATTTTTACTGCAGAGAAGGTTGATTTAATAAGAAATAAAGAAACTGTGTCCACTGTCATAAATGGTGACATATGGATGAACTACAGTGAGGAAAAAAAAACAATAGAACAGGACAGACGTTTTAGGAAATGTATCTAATAAGATGAGAACAGTTCAGATGAAAGTAACTTACTTTTAATTATAATTTAATTGCAGTAATTATTTTTAATTGCATGTCACCTCTAATTCTTCAGTCAGGGCAGAAATGTGAAGGTTTACAGTTATCAATTACTTCCTTAGCAGAAGAAAACGCTGCATTTACTAAACGTCTACTATAATTTTGCCAAAAAAATCCCATTTCAATATTACTTGGGATTTTTAACACATTATGATCAATTTAAACTATTTGTAACTAATTGTTCAAGTATTTAACAATTGATTCATTGGAAAGCCCTTTTAAAGGCAAGTTCAAAATGAGTCTATCCTTCAACAATCTATTCGCAAAAACAATTATCTGTGGAAGTCAAGGAATAGAGGGCAAGCACTACCAAGCAGAATGTTCTGGGAAATGAACATGTACACATTAAAAAAAACACCTAATATAAGTAAAAGCCACACTGTATAGATTGTGTCATTTTTAAAGAGCAGTCTGACAAGAATCTTTTCAATTAGCCTTCCATTCTTGCCAAAAATGAACCAGATATAATCAATGGCAGCACTGACTGTCGGCTATGACTTGACAAATATCATTTAAAACAGCTCCTTCCTACCACGTGTAAGGCAGAATGTATGAATCGAGAATATCCTGGCATTAAGCTCATCTACACTGACTAGCGGTAGTGGCTGTTGGCCTTTTAGATCCCAGGTAAAGCTAAAGCCTTGGCAGCCGGACGCATTCTCGGCAATGAAAGTGATCAAATCGTTTCAGCATCTGACATTTTAAAGCACGGGAGGACAGCGTTCGGCTGTCAAGGTCCGTATACATACAGTGATCAACTTTCTAATTAAAACAGAGAATCAAATATTGACGTGCTGTATGTCCAACCAATACATTTCTGAAAGGAATTACAAGCGATCATCTTCACAACTGGAATAACAGCTGATCTTGAAGCCATTTGGTAAGACAGAAGCACATCCTTTCAATGTGTTACTCTAATTTTGGATAACTATGTACAGGAATCATATACAGGAACCTCTGAACAGAATATAGTCCGGACACTCCCAAGTCTAAACAGGAGATGCCGCAGAGAGTGTTGGAGAACAACACATCCAAACAGATAAAAAGCTACTGGACGGTCAACCAACCAGATATAGTGATAATAGACACGAAGGAGAAAACAGCAGTGATGACAGATGTGGCAACTGTGATTGACAGAAACATCAGGAAGAAAAAATATAATAAGTTGGAGAAATACCGGGGACTGAGAGAAGAAACGGAGGCAAAGTGGAAGGTGAAAACCAGGGTAGTCCCACTGGTGATTGGAGCACTTGGGGCTGTGAACCCTAACCTGATAAATAGCTCCATCAGATCCCAGGTATGACAACATCTCGATGCAGAAGAGCACAATCCTGAGAAAAGCAAAAATACTGCACCCTACCCTCAAACACCCAAATCTCTGGTAGGAGGCCTGAGTCTAAGGAAAAAGTTATGTTCCACAGGGGAAAACTGGGTGAGAAAAGTTTTTTTTTTTTTTTTTTTTAATATAAAACTTATAACTACTGGTTTAGGCCTGATGCTTTAAGTTGGATGACATCATATGCTGATATTAAAGCTAAAAAAAAATCATTATAGAATATTTTTCATTGGACAAGTCCACTTTCACATATTGCTTTCATGCAGTTAACACTTGTAAATTATTACTTTAACACTGTAATGGTTTAACACAAAACCATAGTAAGCTGCACATAACATGGAGCTAAACGCATTGTGTTTTAGTGCCTTATGACCTGGCTGCGCAAATTCTCAGCAACTCGGGGCACCAAAAACCCACAACTCATATCATATAATCCATTACAGGTATTAGAAACAGAAGCAATTATCCTCTTTTTTTAAAATGACTTAAAAAAACACACACGGGTTTTTAATTTGCAAGAGAATCCTGGCATGAATCAATGGTTCAATTAAACCCTCGAAAACGAAATTTACATTAGCATTAACCCATATTAGCAGCCTACTTCCGGCTGTGTCCGCCGAAAGTACTCAGTGATCAAGTCTTGTCGTTTAAAGCTTACATTGTAATCTAACAAATGTGCTGAATTCAGGGAACGTAACACTTTTCACAAGCCACTGTCTTTCAAGAACAGTTAGAATACTAAATTACTTAAAGTGAAAGAATTTGCAAAAGCAAATTTCTTTTTTCATTCTTAAAGACTTCTGAACGAATCAATAAGACCTTTTTTCACACTAGTGACAAGAGTTACAGACTGAAATGGTTATCAAGTTAAAGAGGGTTATATAACGCAGGTAATCCTGTGACATTTGCATGTCTGCATCTCAATCACGTCACCTACAAAATACACCTGTTTACACTTGCAGAGACTCAGAGTCCCTCTATCCGGGAAACCACAGACGTGGGACAGGACTTAACCAATATATTTTACTGTCATGAAGCAACATTAAAGTTAGATCTAGCACATTAACACTGAAAATAAAAATATGCAACGGAGACCACCTGCTCGCTGCATTGTGCTTCATCCAGAAAAGACGGTGCTGTGTTACTTCATGTGTTTTATGACAATAAAACAGTGCAAGCAGAGAAAAAACAGTAAACAGAAAGTATTGAAAAGTTTCTTCTATTATACAAGCCACAAGGGTGGGACTGTTTGTCAAAATCTGGTGACCTAACCATCAAATAAACCATAATCATGGACACATACCACAGTTTATTTGCTGGGTACTTTCTGAAAAAGTTGAGCACTTCGCTATAGCAAAAATGAAAACCCTTTGTAACAGCGGCAAGAAAAGTATACCAGAAATGTAGGCTGAAATTTTTTAATGATGAATAAAACGTAACATAAATAAACCTGGAATGCTCATATCGTGGAAAATCCATAAACTGGATGATTGTAACAAGAAGTACAAGAGTAAAAACACACTATGGGCAATTCAGTCACCAATACATGTCTTTGGGGAATGGGAGGAAACCCACACAAACACAGGGAGAACATAACTCCACAGCCTGGGCGGGGATCGAATCATAGGGGGTGGGGAATATCACCCCAAGAGGTGCATCCGTGTGTTTGTTTGTGCAGTTTTACCAGTTAGCTGACAGAGCACCAAGGACGCAACAGTTGTCCACATCGCTTACATCCTTGACCTTGCAAACAATTTGTGGTAGCTAGAGACCAATGATTTTCAATTTTTCTTAAGTCTATAACTGGCATGTCTCCCTTGACATGTAATTAAAAAGATAAAACTAAAAGATCAAAAGTCAGCATGCAAAGGCTTCACATTAATTCACAGAGCTAACAAGTCCCATAAGGAACTGATATTGCATGTGTCAAATGAATACGTGGTCCTGCATTTTCAACATACAGAAAGAAAATACTGAATAAGACATATATTCTATATAACTGCAAACACCATCCCTGTACAGTCTCGCTGTGTGGCTCTTACTATAGGAAGAAAGTAGAAAAATGCCACCACGGAAAGTTTAATAATCTGTTAAAATAGATAATGTATACGATCTTTAATTTCACATACTGTTCCCACTTCATTTCTTCCCTGGGGTTTAAAAAATTTTAGACACTGTACACACTATATAAATAGGTACGCTATCAGCAAAGACTCGCAGGCCGCAAAGCCTTTCTCTGGCACATCTAAATAGAACAGATTAGAGCGTTTCTTATTTCTCTGCGATGAAACGTGACGCATGGAGACCGGTGTGCAGTCTCACGTGCATTGGAGATATCCCTTTCACTGCATCGATGCTTAATGGTGGTGAAGAGAGGAATCTTTGGTGTTTCCATACAGAGCTGGTACACAGCCTCCTTATGACAAATGCAGACATTACCCGAGAAAGATGACAATACAAGAAATGACTGCTGCTCCACTTCTCTGGGATAAACGACTGCTAGTCAGAACCTATTAATTTTGAGTGCCTCAGAACTGAATATTTGGTAAACCGTGCATATGCTTACTGAATATTCACATCCGTTGTGGTATTAGGGATCAGATTTTAATGCTAAAAAAGTACATTTTCTCTTTGTTGCAGTTCCATTGCAGCAAGATAAAGAAGTTAGCAGTGACATGAAATTCATTCAATTTAAAAAAGGGTATAGAGATTAAAAGAGCGAGAGACACGGGAAAGAAGCCTCGCTGCCCAAGTTTCTTATGTCATGTAACTCAATTCGCCAGTGAGCTGTAGCAAAAACAGTTCTCTCTTTCCCTTTTGTTAGGAGCCCTTCGCTGCTGGGTCACCTGGCACCTGGTGAAAAGACCACTCACAGTATACTCACTGGTTGATAGAACTTTCTCTTTTCGTGCTTATTTCCCCTCTAACTGCTGTTTCCAACAGAGTCCTTGACTATTAATTGAAATCAAAAGGTCTAATGAGGTTAACAGGTTTTGTAACTGATAACCAAGGAGATGATATTCAAGCTTCCCTAAAGGAAGAGGAACTTGCCTCCCTGGAGAAGGAAAGACCCCCGGAACACAACAAACCCTTGATAAGTTTCAGCCAATGAAACAAGCATCTATCAAAATGTGTTTCACATTTAAACACACACAACTCTACAATTAGCCCATTTACTTTTATCTTAAAACTTTGCTAAGGCAATACATACTCTCTTTTTGGATTTATAAAAATACCCACTATAGCTGCTAAACATATGCCCTAAAATATATACTTTATTTCTTATATCTGTTTTGAAAGAAAGAAAAGAATTCGTTTTAATAACAGTTTTAATATAAAAACTTCTGAATGTTATGAAAACTTAGTATAACAGCAAACACGGGAAGGAGACACTACAGCTCCCTTCGACAAAAACTTTCAAGTGGAGTCAAGAGTCAAGAGACACCTCCAAATATCCACATGAACTTAGTAATAGGTTCTCTTGTTGACTGGGGTATTGCAGCTAAGACGTTTGCCCTCTCCGAAGACCTGAAATCAAACCTAACTTGGACAAGATGTGAAAGTGCACAGAACTTGCCCCACTCACTCTTACAAGCACACAGGCTTAACCACCGCCTTGTCCGCCTCTCAGCCACAACTGTCTTCAAGCAAACAACACCTCTGTGCAGAAACCCATTACATCCTGGGGACGAAGGGCACTGAATACCTAACAGCAGCAAAATATATATTTGCAGCGTGCAGTCGGTATATACCTTTACTTTGTACAATAATCTGCTTTATCTATAAATCCGCTTTTTCTTTTGACTGAGCTGTGCTTACTAACAGGCAATCTGACTCAGACTCATTTAGGATGGAAACAAACATTTCCATTCATACAAATGTACCTACGCTTACAGGATACTGCATATACAAAATACAATTACTTGATGAAAATAGTTATATATATGATTATATATAATTCAAGCACATTAGCTTAAATTTCTTAGCTGTGCTGTCCAATTAAAAAAAAAAAAACGGCTCTTTTCTTCTACTGCTACTTGTAAACTAGTCTAGTTGGGTAACCAGAAGTAACGGATCAGTTCCTGGGTGAGATGAGTGAACTTGACACACCTTGAGGATAAAATGGATTGAATGTGGGAATAATTCCACATGGGAACATGCTAATTTATATTTAAAGAAGTGCTTCAATATAAATGCATGACATTAAGCAGACGATGCACAGCTAATAATTATGCTGTCCTTAGACCCTGGAACGCCATCAACAAAGGAGGGTGTATTTAGAATTGCACGGCTCGAAACCGATTAAAAGTAACAAATCACAAAACGAATGGTGTCCTTATAACCTCTGAAGCAGAAGTTTCAGAGCTTCTAAGAATTACCGAACATAATAAAAATTCTAGCCCTCGGTTTTAGAGAGTAATGCAACAGTGCACCACTTAATTTGTTTCACTACTGGGTAAAATGAAACAACTTTAAAATCAAAACAAAAACATGCAACTCACATCCAGTACAAGTTACAGAGGCATTTATAAAGTGGAATAAATTTACCTACTCAAACCTATTCTACATGTGAAAGCATAATCCAAACTTGATCATGTGGCGGTCAGTTTTTGCAAGATGTCCAACACTGACTTTTGCGCTGTAAATTTCCCCCCAGGTCCTACTACACTGGAGAGCCCTGCTTCTATGCCTTGACCTTCCAAGTGGTCGTAAAGGCCTCGATGGGCTATAAACCACCCAGGAGGGTTACGCTATTAACTGCGTATGATCCCGATCATAAAACTTTGGCACTGTGTGTTGGGCTCGCCAGCTGTCAGCGTACCCACAGCACCCTGCTCATAAAGCGCCTCACAGCACCATGACCTTTCAAACAGGATCCTCACCACAATGTCCAGCTCAACCAGAGACTCTCATCAAATATTCTGGCCCAACAAATAACTCAGTCCAAAAACAGACAGAGGCCAGCGTTTCATCTAGGCCTGCACTTTACTACGATGTGACGACGCACTTTGGGAAGACTCGGGGGGGCTGCAAGTGGCTTCTGAGTTAATTGGTAGACGATCATCAAGATCTTACTCTGGCCGGATACTCTGAGGTCCTGCTGACTGTCCCCACTTAATGGCACTCGATGTTCTTTAAGGGGAGGTGTATTTCAGTCATGTTCATCAAATGGATGTACTGAGTGGGAGAGCAGGCCTCTGAGCTAAGTTGGCAGTGATCATTAACCCTCCCAAGAAAATTAATGGGTTGCCGACCAAGTGGTGGACGACCAAGCTATCAAAGGATACAAAAGAAGAGCCCGTTTTTTTCCCAGCTTTACATAAAAAGCAGTTTGTAAATGCACAACAAAACAACTTGTAATACTTATGTGTATTCTGAAACATGCACTTATGGTAATGGTCCTTTTAAAAGCTATAAGAAATTAAAGACTATTCAGCCTGGCATTTTTTAAAATAGCGATAAATCCAACCTTATATCTACCAAATGATTTAAATTTAATGAACGTTAATACGTGCTTCTAAAATTAAATCCAGTTTGCAGCAGCAGGTGGCACACTGATCCGGCCTGTCACCGTGCACTCAAAGGACTTTGGCTGAAATCCCACCTTCCTGCTGTAATACCTGTGAGCAAGGCAGATACCCTGAATTGCTACAGTAAAAATTAATCACCTGTGTAAATGGGTGAAATCACTGTAAGTAGCTTATTGTGAGTTACTTTGGGCAGGGGGGGGCAGTCCAACTTGAAACTATGGACTGTTATAGCAAAGATTTCTTTTCAGGAGACTCTTCCTTGTAAGGGTATTAAGTATTTCAAATAAACCGATAGAAAGGAAGACAGTAATAAACAAATAAACAGAAGTCTCAACACTGAAGACAAGCCCAAAAAGGCTTCACATGCACAATAAAAGCCTCTCAAATCATACCAATAAGAGACACAAACTACGCTGGGTGTTTGTCACTTTCATTAAAGTTTACATGGAGAGAGCAGCAGACGCATCTGCTCCCCAGCAGCTCGGTCTACGGGATGATCGGCATTCAGCAACAAGAAAGGAAGGGATGGAGAGACTTAGGCTGCCACAAGGCCCCGCTGATGAGTGTCATAATCCCCAGTGACGCACAAATAAGGGACCATCCATCACCCCACCCACAGCGGGGATTTCATTCAAATGCACCCTTCATCAGCACTGGCAGGGTCTTCTACATTGTAAATCAAACAGGGAGTATCTCAGCACAGCAGCTCTCCAAAACTTGACTGGATTTCAAAGATAAGCGGGGGGCCTGGGCTTAAAATTGCAGCACTTGTCATGACGGGGAGGACAGGGTTTGTCTGCGGGGCTGGCCGACTCCCGCCAGTTCACAGCTGCATGGAGGCCTCTGCCAAAGTGCTGCCAAGAGGCTGCTCATCTAAGTGTCAGGCATTCTACGGGAGTTCAGCGGCCTTGCTCAAACAAATGTAAATGATTTCCACGAATGCCTTAGTTACAAGCGCCGTTTACGTCGGGTGCACATGCGATATGGGTGCTGCGCTCTGAACATAAAGGTCCCCTGGGGTCACAGCTCATACATGTTCAGATTTGGTCTCCAAACAACCAGAGTGGTTCTGTCACTCAAATTACATGCAGGTATTGCAGGAGTAAAACATATTTGATACATAAAAAAGACACACACACACACACACACACACACACACACACACACACACACACACACACACACTAAAAGTAAAAGAATGTTTTCATGCAAAGCATTTTATGGCAAGTTGATATCAAATGGCAAATGTGAAATTTTTATAACTCACCAAGTTACAGAACCACAAGTAGGAAGCGGGGAGGAAGATGTTAAAGCAAACCACTAACATACAGCACAGGTATGCTGTATACACCACAGCCTCGGTGAAAAGAAAGAGCACAGCAACTCCAGTGTGCACTACAGCAAAATCGAGGGCAGCTTGTACACAAACAAAAGATGCAGAAAAGGTGCGTTTTGGTTCTACGTATTAATTTTAAACAAACCCAGACTTCAGAATCTCTGTGCAGTCTGTCCTACTACACAGTTTCCACAGTAAATTAGTCAAAAGGCACATCCTGTTGGCATCTATAATACTCACGGTATCTTTAATTTCATCCTTCAGCAAGGGCCTTATCCCCTTTAACACTTACTGAAAATGGTACCAACTGTCAGCATTATGCAAATCAGCGTTCGCACACTTTGCCCGCTATACTGTGAAAGGGTTACATAAAGACACGTGAAAGAGGACAAGACAGTCTTGCAATAGCCTTAAGTTGCTTGTTTGGATAATGGTGTTAAATGAATTGTAATATTTAAAAAAAAATAAAGAACAGTGAAACATTATTCAATTACTATTAACTCAACTTCAAATTTAGTATTAAAATTAAAGGAACTATGCAGAGCAAAGCTACCAAGTAAATTTCAACAAATAAGAAGTCTTATTGTATCAACTACTACAAATTTTATACATTTAACAAATACGCAGGTGCTACATTCACACCATTACCTTGGGTGTTCGGAACAACGCAGTTCTAATCTGAAAAGCTCAATAATGTGTTTTTTAAAAAAAGTTACCTCCATCAACTGGTGAGTATTTTCATGGTTGTATATAACAAAGAGGTATATCTAAGCCTAAACTGCAAATGCATTTCATAA
This sequence comes from Arapaima gigas, assembly GCA_900497675.1. Lineage (NCBI taxonomy): Eukaryota > Metazoa > Chordata > Actinopteri > Osteoglossiformes > Osteoglossidae > Arapaima > Arapaima gigas. The sequence continues at coordinate 715,826 of UFQX01000065.1, read as the reverse complement.
ATTATATAAAACATACGATCCCACTGATTGTATAATTTCTTTTATGACTGTTTCAGCACTAAGGAGTCATTGTAAAATGCTAATACACACCAGGCACAGAATACATTTGTTTTGAAGATCCTGCAAGCGAACGTGATTTCACAGAAATCCAGGGAAAACAGGCAGCAACCGGGCTGGCGTGGAAACAGCTCAGCACATCCAGAGACCACCGCCTCCATGTCCGGAATAGGCCAGCAAATTATGGGGGTCAGGCTACAGCATATGCTGTAGCTGGAGGGGGCAGGGGTATGAAATACGGATGGACCGTTGCGATACACAAAGATCCAAGCAGCTAGAGAGGAAGTGCAGTTAAAAAGCCCCTTCCCCCCCAGTGAGACCATCTTGAATACGACTTTTCTGCAGTGTGTTTTGGAGGCAGCCTCAAAGCATACTGTACATTTTATTAACAACCAGCTCAACGGTTCCCCCTGTGTCTCTATAAGTAATTCCTGCTATTGGGTTGAATACTTTAAGTACACACGAGGATATCATTGTTCTTAATAAATCGGACCACGCGTATCACTGGTCTTTTATGTGAATCTTTTGTTTTCATCATGATGCAACTGCGTCTATCGCAGGATAGATGTTTGCCATTTACGGAGTCATGAGAATAGGACACTGATCCGCTGCCAGATTCAGGACTTTGCTCTCAGAGCCCATCAGCGCGCTGTCGAACAGAGATGAAAATGAGATGCTCCCCCCTGGTGGATTAGCAAGATTGTGCCTACTTGTCATTCCTTGACTGAGAACCAGATAGCAGGATCATAAGGGCACAGCAAACAGCCTTCATTTCCACCGCAGTCCACACTTGTAAACACTTGCTACGCAGTAAACAGGACAGGCATGTTCACCTGCAAGCCTTTTAACTAGAAACAGGCATTAGCTGCCTGCAGGGGTAGGGTGTGTGTCAAGTCCCTGCCACACCTTTCTTTTCAATGCACTACTGCTGCATGGTTGCATGTAGCAGAGAAAAACTGTGCAAGTGGTCTAAATAAATCTTTTGTGAAACAGTGACCAGAATAGAAAATGATTAAACAATTAGTTACATAATTTTTTATAACTTTCTGGAACAGACAGAGAAATGTGCACAGCAAAAAAGCATATTATATAATTCTAAAGAATACCTGAAAAAGACTTAAAGACAGTTTCTAAATTTAAAGTCCTTGAGCTTCCTGATTACCCCCATTGGTCAAATAGATGCAAGTCGGGAAAAAAAAGGCCAGAGAAACTGCAAATAATATTACAGATGGTTGTTGACTTACAGCAGGCTTCTGTTCTGACAACCTCATTATGAGTTGCAAATATTGTATACTTAAACCATAAGGATATATATACAATTAACACGCATGGATGCTATGTGGTACAAAAGAGCACTGCTATTTTTTCAACAAATTTCACACATTAAAATTCTAATACAGAATAATAACAAATACAACACAGCATTATAACTGTTTCGGGCTGGACTATTATTTATGCTTTTATTTCTAAAACTATTTTCTTTTCAGTAGTATGGCCAGCAACCAAAAATTGAGTGATCTCAAAGTAATTTGAACGGAATCACAAATTAATAGTTCAGTGAATAAAAGAACATTTTATTAACTAAAAAAGGCAACTGGTGCTAGACCCCCAAAACACTGACTGAATAAATAATGAATATGGGTGCAGAAAGCATGGCCATCTGTTCAAAGACAAGAACTATATGTGAGAGAGAGAGACCAACACCAATATTTGATTTGTATTCACATTTTCAGGAAAAAAAATATTAACCATTATAGAAATAAAAATGCACTGCAGCAATTGCAGGCTGATTCCAGACAATATGATCTATCCCAATTTTACACATCGTCCATCAAAAACGGACCACAAAGCTACTTAGCATACTATTGACAAACCTGAACTGAGCTTAGACACCAGAAATAATATATCATTTTCCTAATGATTTTCTCTTATCAGTTCATTATCGCCGCAGTTGATCATTATTCTGTATATGGATGATACACAATTTCCATTCTGATTAGTGATTTCAATTTGGATTAGATGATTTTTTGGAACACACACTGCTACCACCTGCAGCCATTGTGATTATGATTGGACTGAATCACAAGGTCTCACATGTAAGAAACTGTGTTGTTCCGTTGCACCTTTTCATAATGTGAGACTTAGCCTCCCAGTCCAAGTGTCGCTCAGTATGAAAAGGCGCATAGCTTTGGTTAATAATCGCAGATAAAGTCACTCTTATGGTTAGTTCTCACTTCAGAATCAAAAGAGCATCCCTTCTGATATCAATTTAAAAATGTTTAACAGCTCGATATATTTTATTCAATTCACAGTAAATAAAAGCTGTAGCATTCCAACTCTTATCGACAAATTATGCCAATTTTAATTTCCACATGAGTAGTGCAAATTTTAAGATATTATCAGATGCACAGAATAAATGAAAAGGTTAGCACACTTGGCCTTTTGGGTAATTCAGATATTTCCATATAAAAATGAAGGGGCATTGAGCCAAGAGATTTGTGCTGGATGTTTTTTTTTTTTTGTAAATACCCGTACTGCAGTTGAAGTGGGAAGAGATTGCTTGAAAACAGGCTTCATTATTAGTCCTTTCCCATCTTCAGAACGATCAGTGATAATTCACCAACAAGATATTGCTTCTCCTTTCATTCCATTATGAAAAGAAATGTGGGGGGGGGGGGAATACTCAGGATGCATTCTGAAGATGACATTCTGAGGGAAATATACGTGGTGGTTCACCATTTCTCCTCACCAGCGGGCTGTGCTTCCTGTCACTCAGCTCTGAGGAGACTATTACATTCCCACCCACTCAAGCTCAGTCAAGGTGCAGACATGGACAATGGCCAGGACATGTTTGCGATGTGGGGGGGGGGGGGGCACCAGCAGTAATGCAAAAGCAATATTTACAACAGTTTTCTGCACATATTTTTTCTACACAAACAAATAATTCATTTGACACTGTTAACCAATGTAGGAATTTTTGGATTTTTCTCATTTACCATTTACACACACGTGTGTGTGTGTGTGTGTGTGCGTGTGTGTGTGTGTGTATTAATGGACGTAGTTAGTTTGGAAGTAGTCTGTACATTCAAATTGTTTGACCTGCTGTTGAACTCACTAATTTATCTAGCAAGGACACACCAAAGATATTCAGTTCCTGGGACAGTTCCATTTTTTGGCACTCCCCTGCCAGTACACCCACACCGACAAAGTGTGCCAACCCACCTGTACCTAAAATTGAACACTAAGCCATGAGAGGGTGACCAATCCCCCATATAACACCCCACAACGGTTAAACACTACTGCTTACAGGTATACAGCAGCAGCAGCCATAATGAATTGCTGCTGTATCTGTTTAAAGGGTTAGATGTCTAACCGTTGTGTGTGTGTGTGTGTGTGGGGGGGGGGGGGGGGGGGGATAA